>CABHPH010129112.1:0-28652 GCA_902168325.1 Peromyscus nudipes | reverse complement strand
CTCTCTCTCTCTCTCTCTCTCTCTCTCTCTCTCTCTCTCTCTCTCTCATATGTAGATCCTAGACTTGAATTTTTATTTCTTATATTTTATTTTTATTTCTTATATTTTATTTTTATTCCAGAATGGTATGCAATGTGTCTTGGCCTTATCCATTCCCCACTGAATCCCTCCAGTTTTTCCCACACCCCCACATGTCTCCATGTCCCTCCCAATTTCTTGTATTGTTTGGCTTTTAATAAACTACTAAGTCCAATTAGTGCTTCCTGTAGTGGGAATTCGCTCTGCCCACGACCTTGGGCTATCTGGTCATCTAGAGGCGGTGCTTCTTATCGGCCTACCTGACCGCTTAAAAGGGAGGAGAAAGGAGGTAGAAGTCTGTTGGGTGGTGAATCAAGTGGGTCAGGTAGCATGAAGCAGCCTGTGATCGGTCCCCAGCTTTCCAAGGACTCTGCAACTGGATTTACCATATCCTGTACCAGTGAGTCTGTTTTCCCCCATAGAACTCCTTAATAAATTGATATATATAGATCATTGAGGTTCTCGTTATAACTACCCATATGCGCATGTGCATGAGCTCATTTACTGTGGCACGGGCAGCCTACCAATGGCTATTACCCCCAAAAGAGAAATGATTCTCCCTCCTTCAGCAGCCACCAACTACCATTAGTATCTCAGGTAAGGGAGGGACCTTGGGAGCCCCTCCCTGCTTCATGCTGAAATTGTAACTCTCTTGATCTTATGGGATACCTGCAGCTGCTGTGAACTGATGTAGGAAACAGCGATGCCGTGTCCCGAAGCCACCATCTGACGGTACTTCTCCTTCCTCTGGCTCTTACATTGTTGCTCCCCCTCTACCATGATCTCCCCTGAGCCTCAAATTTTTAGATTAGTTTTACTTGAAATGTCTGTAGAAACCTGGAAGTGACCTAGGGCCTGACAGAGGAAGGTGAAGGGGAGAAGCCTCAAGGGGCAGTAGAGACGGTAGAACACATCCTATGAAAATAGGAAAGAACACTGAGGATGTCTAAACAGGGATGGGCATAGGAGATGGGAGAGAAGATGGGGTGCACAGGGCAGTGGTGGCACACCCCTTTAATCCCAGCACTTGGGAGGCAGAGGCAGGCAGATCTTTGTGAGTTCGAGGCCAGCCTGGTCTATAGAGTGAGATCCAGGAAAGGCACAAAGCTACACAGAGAAACCCTGTCTCGAAAAACAAAAAAACAACAACAAAAGAGAGAGAGGGAGAGAGAGAGAAGATGGCGTGCAAGAGACAGGTTAACCAAAACCAGAGATGCATCCAGAAGTTAGTCACATGGAAACATACTATTTTATAAACCAACAAAAACATACTTTTTTTAAAAAAGATTTTGAACAGAGATATCATGCATGAATGGGTAATATTGATCTAGAAGCCATGTGTTACTGAACAAAAATCCCAGTGTCAGATGTGGGATATCTTCCTAGGAATTGTTGGCCAAGAAGGTCCCAGAAGCACCCTAAAACTATTCAAGTATACCATTATCCTAAGTTGCCTACCATAACTGGATTAAAAAGGCCTATTGCTGAAGATACCGCATAGCTTGGCTACAGAATACAGAGAACCATGCTGGATCTGAGTTGAAAACTTCCTGCTGGCTAGCTTTCATGGTGCCAAAAATTGCTACCTAGGCTGCTGGAAGAGAAAAGGCAGCAATGATTTTTCCAAGCTTTACACCCTGAAGACTATAATACCAACTTCCATGGCAAGTTGTAATTACTGGTATAATAGTGACCCAACGATTATGAGGGTCACCAACCTTTCTATTAGGTTTTAGGCTTGCTCTGTCGGAGGGAGTTCATATCCAGTACCGTGGGCCAGAGCCAAGGCCCACACTAAGCAGTCATAGGAGCTAAGGATAAACCTACTCTTTTTTTTTAAAACTAAATGGACACATTGCTAACCTGCCTCCCAAATATTTGTGTTGGTAACCATAGACTAATATAGTCCTCAGTCTCAACCAAGAAAGCTCTAGTTAGGAACATCAATCAGTTCAATGTAGAGACGTATAGTTGAACCAAGTACCGAGAACAAGTGACAATTGAATGCTCAGCATTAAATTGGACACCAGTGTCACCCCTTCTGTGGCTCAGGGAACATCACAGAATGGGGAAGAGAAAGACTGTAAAAGCTAGACAGTAAGTCAAAGGGCTATGCAATGCTGTCATGGCATAACATGACCATATCACACATGAATCCATAATAGCTATGGTTGCTTACAAAGAGCCTGCACAAGATTGAGTCCCATTCAGTCACAGATGAGGGAAGGGCTCATAGGGCCCTGCCCATGGGATGATAATGGCAATCCAAGGCTGCTGGGGAATAGGAAGTCATTGTCTTCAGTGATGTGGCCACGGGTAAGTTACCCATGCTCCTGTGGGTAGCTTCATACCAGTGCCCATGAGAATGGCCCTGGTCAAACACAGTGGCTCAAAACCCCAAACAAAAGAAAAACAAAAGGACAAGAAGGTAGGATAAGGACCCAGTGGCAAGAAGATAGTGGGTTGTGAGGTGGGGGTAGGGTAAGGGGGATGGAAGAATGAATGTGGAGAGAATGTATTATATGTTATGCAAAGAAACAGGAAATACTCAGGAAAACAAATAATTCCATAAAACTCTTTCTGAAGGGCTGTAAGGCAGATTTTGCAAAGACTACAAAGTGGCTGGACAATAAATGTTAAAATAGCTAAAGTTAATTGTCCTAAAAGAATTAAAGAAAAATATAATGACAATGACTCAGTCCCCTCCATGTGGTTTGTGCACAGTCACAGAAATAGTTTATAGAACTGGGACTCAATTTTAAGTGCCTCAACCTGAGTTTTGCCTACATTTCTGATTTCTTTTGTTAATCACAGGCACTAGAACCCATAAAGCAAGAAGCATAGTCCCTTGTTGTCATAAATGCTTTCCATGACTTTGAAATTAGATTTACTTCATCTGTTTAAGACTTCACATATGTGTCTGTGTCTGTGTCTGTGTCTGTATCTGTGTCTGTGTCTCTGTGTGTGTGCACATGTGTGTGTGTCACTTGGGGAAGCAGGGCAACCCAGCATCTGCACTTTACAGTTCACCATGTGTGATGGCTAATCTTGGTTGTCAATGTGACTATATCTGGAAAGAACTACAATCCAGAAATGTAGGGCACATTTTTGATTCGGATCTTGAGCTAAAAGACACAGGCTTTTGCTGGATGGCGGTGGTGCGTGCCTTTAATCCCAACACTCAGGTGGCAGAGCCAGGCGGATCTCTGTGAGTTTCTAAGCCAGCCTGGTCTTCAGAGCAAGAGCTAGGACAGGCACCAAAACTACACAGAGAAACCCTGTCTTGAAAAACCAAAAAAAAAAAGAAGAAGAAGAAGAAGACAGGCTTTTGATTCAAACCTTGAGGCGGGATGACACATACCTTTAATCCAGATCTTGAGGCAGGAAGACACACCTTTACTCTGGACCATGCCTTCTGCTGGACATATATAAGGACATATGTGCCTATATAAAGACAATGGAAGAAGGAAGGGTTTGTTCATCCTTCACCTGCTTGCCCTCACCTTGTCAACACATCCATTCCTTCACTGGCACTGGACCCTGCTTCTTCAGGATTCCATCATATACAGAAGACCAGCTGAGACACCCAGCCTCGTGGGGCTGAGCAGCTACTAGAGTCTTGGATTTTCCATTCACAGCTAGCCATTGTTGAACTGCAGCCTATACATGTACACACACATGCGTGTGTGTGTGTGTGTGTGTGTGTGTGTGTGTGGAGAGAGAGAGAGAGAGGGGAGGGAAGGGAAAGGGAGAGAGAGAGGGAGAGAGAGAGAGAGAGAGAGAGAGAGAGAGAGAGAGAAGATTCATTCCATAAACTGTGACTCTAGAGATCCCTAACTATTACACCATGTGCCAGTGTCTAATCCATAAATGCTAAGTCCAAGAGCACAGGACAGAGAAGTCACTAGGAGAAAGGAAGTGTGTCAGCTTAAGGGGATTTGCAGCCAGAACAACAAAGACCTTTCAGTAGAATACTTGGGTTCTGAGTCCATTGCAGAGGGCTGTAAATTTACCACGGTGCACATAAAAAGGGCGGGAGAAAGCAGATTAAAATACAAAGAACACGAGAAATAAAGGAAGGAAGGAAGGAAGGAAGAAAGAAAGAAAGAAAGAAAGAAAGAAAGAAAGAAAGAAAGAAAGAAAGAAAGAAAGAAAGAAAGAGGGGGAAGGAGGGAGGGAGGGAGGTTGAGAGGGAGGGAAGGAAGGAGGGAGAGAAGGAAGGAAGGCAAACTAATGATCCCTTGCATAATAAAGTTGTAGCATTTAGCCCAACTCTTTAGCACATATATACATTTACCCAGTCATTCCCAATGGCTTCAAGCCCCAAGTTAAGATCCAAGATGCGCTAATTAAGCTAGCAGTCAGTCGGGACTGCTGCCTAAACCATTGGTGTTAGGTCTGGGATGAATTGGGTGCCACTGCACACCGCCAGTGGAATACAGATGGAAGACTAAAGATGGGCAGAGCTGGGGGCTGAAATGCACTGCTGTCCCTAACTTTGGTAACTATTAGAAAGAGTCATTAATGTATTCATTTGTTTAGTTTATAGTGCTTGCGATCAAACTCAAGACCTTTCTGCAGGTCCAGGACCGTTCATGTGGTAACAGCTAACCTTACTCTACATTTGCTCTGCCTTCCTGGCGTAGATGCTTACTCATCATTCACAGTCTTAGGAGATTCCATGATTATTCCCACAGAGCACCACACTGAGAGTGATAGTTACTTGTGTAGGGCCACACACACTTGTAGAAATTTCAAAATTAGGGGGAAGTCTAATCTTAGAAACGAAACCCCTACTATAGCTCAACATATACTCTGTATCCCTAAAAGTGACTAAATAGCACATCTTCCGAATACTCTTCTCCCAGAACAATCAGCAAGCATTCTCACAGTTTACAGATAACCCAAATGTTTTGTTTGTTTGTTTGTAATTTTCTGGCATTCCCTTGAAAAGCCACTTAGAGAATTGTAATCAATTTCACAACACCCCTCCCCCCCACCTGAAAAAAGTGCTTTAGTCACTATGGAAACAGTTAATTCATTGATAAGAGTGAATATCTTTCATTCACAAGAACACAACCATCTTAAGAGGTCCAGAATCTGTACTTCCGCGTACCAAGGCACCTCCCCAAACTGTATAGCATTATAGTATTGTGCCTTAGCCCAGCGTACTGCAGGTCAGCTGCTCGTGGGGAGCCCATTTGGCTAATCTCCCAGGGCGCATTAAGTACTGGTTTCCCCAGACCTCCTTTCCCAAACCTGCCACTTGCACACCCGCGGAACACTGCCCGCTGAGCACAAAGTAGTCCCCATCCTCCCTGACCTCATCATCCTAGAGGGCTTTCAAGTGAAGGTGAGGTGGCCAAACAGCTCCCAGGCCTAATTAGCTCCCCTACCAACTCCCTCCTCAAATCTCCTGGCCTTGCACACAAAAGCTGCAAATTGCTTTCCAACCTTTGAAGCCTTCCGGGGAAGCCCTATGGAGCAGCTTCCTAGCCGCTGCTTTAGTGCCTGGCACCCTCTGATCAAAAGCCTGGGCAAAGGGCAGGAGAACGGGCTCCTGAGGGGCAGCAGCTTCAGGGAAGGGCTGATGCCCGAACTAATCAGGGCCAGCTGTGGGGAAGACAAAACACGGGTGTGCAGAAACCCAGCCCTGATGGTGGCTGTGTGGATTTGCTCGTTCATGCAAGCCAGCAGCAAAGCTAAGGCCCTGGCGATCTTCCTTATCCTCCAGCTCCCCCCTTCCTCCTCCACGCATTCCTTTCCTTCCTCCTCTCTCACTTGCAAGTGTTGGTTCCGTTTTCAGCTCAAGGGCAGTTCAGTTCAGAGAAAGCCACTGACGGCATTACTTCTTCGCTGCCTCACCCAACACGCCTCCTAGAGAGGAAATCCATGGAAAGCAATTAACCCATTGACTCTAACACATCAAATGCCCTGTTAAGGTTGACCATTTCCCAGCATTACAGGTGTATCACACTTCTTACTCACCTTGTTTTTTCTTACCCAGCATTATGGTGGTATACCACACTTCTTATTCGCCTTGTTTTATCTTACACTTCTCTTAAGAGAAACTGTCCCTCTCTAGTTACAGGTATGAAGTCCCCTCCTGCTCTTTGGTAAGCTTTGTAGATTGCTCTATCTTTTATATCAGCTTTTTCTGTATTGACATTTGCGGCCCTCCTTCTTCTAGTCCCCTCTGTACATGATTTACATAACAGAACACAATCTGTGACACGGGAAAATATATTCCTAATAGTGATTTAAGAAATGTACACTCAAATATTCTGAATATCTAATTTATGTAGACTAAAGTCATAAATCCTGTTCATGGGCTGGAGATATGGCTCAGAAGTTAAAAGCACCTGCTGTACAATCAGGAGAATGGGAGTTCAAATTCTAGCAACTACAGAACAAGCATGTAGCTCTGAGGTCCCTTTCTGGCTTCATACACTCATACAGACACATGCATACACACACACACACACACACACACACACACACGCACGCACGCACGCGCACACACACACACACACACACACACGCACGCACGCACGCACACACGCGTGCACGTTGCTCAACACAAACCCATTTTGAAAGCAGTACATCCATTATTTTTTTTCTTCTCATGGCAAAACAGAGTTAGGGATATAGCTCAGTGGTCAGACTCCTGTCTGGTGTACTCCATACCCTACATTCAATCCCTAGTAGAGCCAAAAGCAAATAAGTAATTAATAGCGAAACGCAATTAGGAGAGTCAAGATAAAACAGAAACGGTGGTGGCATTTCGAAGTTGCACAGTCTTTACAGAACTCATTTTAGAAATGGTGACACAGGCTGGAGAGATGGATCAGTGGCTAAGTGTAGCTAGAGTTTTCCTGCCGGGCCCACAGTCAGGACAAATCTCTCTCACCCGCCAGTCCCACAGCCGCTCAGACCCAACCAAGTAAACACAGAGACTTATATTGCTTACAAACTGTTTGGCTAATGGCTCAGGCTTCAAGCTATCTAGTTATTACATCTTAAATTAATCCATTTCTATAAATCTATACCTTGCCACATGGCTCGTGGCTTACCGGCATCTTCACATGCTGTTTGTCATGGTGGCGGCTGGCAGTGTCTCCTCAGCCTTCTACTTCCCAGAATTCTCTCCTCCTTGTCCCGCCTATACTTCTTCCTGCCTGACCACTGGCCAATCAGTGTTTTATTTATTGACCAATAAGCAATATGTTTGACATACAGACCATCCCACAGCAGCTAAGAGCACTGGCTGCTCTTCCAGAGGACCCAGGTTCAATTCCCAACACCCACATTGTGACTCACAACTGTCTATAACTCCAATTCCCAGGGATCTGATACCCTCTCCTGGCCTCTCTGGGCACCAAGCATGCAAGTAGTATATAGACATACATACACACAAACACCTCATACACATAAAATGAAAATGAACCTTTAAAACGTGTTAAAGAAATGGCTACAAATGTCACAAAAACATGCTCTTCAGCCAAAGAGTATCAGTTTGGAGAGGTTATCCCATGGAATTCATTCTAGGGTGAAAAAAATGTATCTTCATTGATACATCTTCTCTACAAGAAGTTTATCACTACCTTAAAGATTATCTTGAAACTAGAAACAGCCAGGACTGGGGAACTGATGAACCTGCTTAGGTGCTGCGCATGTAGGACTAAGATATGGTCCTTACATGTGACGATTATGTCAAAAGAAAGACTGAGGCATTTTCTGTTCAGCCCTGTTACCATAACTGCCTCTAAAGAACTCTGTGCAGCTCTGAAATGAGGCACGCAGTGATGTGAGGGGGAAAAGAGACTTCAGAACCAAACAGCCATAAAAACAACCGACAATAAAATACGTGTTTTAAAGGTATAAAACGGAGACAGGCTGTAGTGTTTTGAAATAGTGTTATAAATGGCTCAGCATTCTCTGCTCTTGCTTCATTCAGCTAATCGAAAATTATTGCCATTACATCAGGAGACAGGCTAAGAAACTGGGATCAGAGGCAAGAAACAGTGTCCCTGTGATTAACATCCCAGAATCTAGGCAGTCACTGAAGAAAAAAAAATCATTCTACAACATGGGGCAAGCAATATTAAAAAAAAAAAAAGTGCAGATTGATCCAGAAATACCAGAGTGGCTGGGTGGTAAAAAGGGCTTTTTAGAGGAGACATTATTACTTATGCTGAGAGGAGAGCTTATCCAAGCAGGAAGGAAGGAAGAGAGGAAATTTCACATGGAGAAAATGGTGCTAGATGGCAGATAACAGACGTGAAAGAGCATAGTGCCTTTTGGAAACTGCAGGCAACTCAGTATGGCTGGAACATAGCGTCCTGGAGCGTAGACAGGTCGGGACTGGAAGCTAGAGCAGCAGCCCATCAGGTACAGTCGGCTTCTGTCCTACTTGTTTCTCTACTGCTGTGATACAACGACGTCCAAAACCAACTTTGGGAGGAAAGGATTTGTTTCAGCTTACATTTTATAGTCCATCAGTGAGGAAGGGCAAGGCAGGTACTCACAGCAGGAACCTGGAAGCAGGAACCAAAGCAGAGGCAATGACAGGACACTTGTTAGCTTGCTCCCCTGTGGCTTGCTCAGGTAGCTTTCTTATGCAACCCAGGACCACCTGCCCAGGGGTAGCACTGCCCATAATGGGCTGAACTCTGCAACACCAATCACTTATCAAGAAAATGCCTACAGGCCAATCTGATAGAGGGAGTTCCTCAGTTGAGGAGCTTTCATCCCAAGTGACCCCAGTATATGTCAAATCAACTTATTAAAAATTAACCAGCATACCTTGTAAACTGAAAACTGTACGTAGAATGCTCTAGAATATTCTGAATGATGTTAAGAAGCAATGTGACTTTTCAGTTATCACAGATGAGGTGACAAAGTACTTATGCTTAGGATCAGTTTAATATGAATTGTTTTGTTGGAGTGAATATATAATCAAACAAGATTATTTTCCAAATGTTTTCCTTCTTCTTTGCCCATTCACATTGCTTAGCCACCTATCTTTTCCTCAAAACAATCATGATTAATACTCTACCATGCTACCTTGCTGCTCATTTCTTGAATATGTAGCCAAAGTCTCCTATTTCTACACTTTCTCCTGAGCCTTCCTCAGTGAGACTTCTGCCACTGAATTCTACTATATCCATTTTCTTGAACACCTAGGTCAAATAAATCATTTACTTACTGCTTCTATGAAGTGGAGAAACTATGTAAGGTTCCAGATTGAAAGAAATAAAATAGCCATGATCTTTATACCCGAAGAACACATGGAGTGGGAACAAGGTCAAATAAGCCTCAGAGACCTGCTGGGTCAGCCTGTCAAGAGATGAGGCTAAAGGACCTCAAAATGCTCACTTCCATCACTCTGGAAATTGTAATCCTCTCCACAGAATTTCTGCAAAGGCTCTGGAGATCTCACCCCAAAGTCATGGAATCTTCCACCTCTTGATATCCCAGGATATCCCTGTGCCTAAATAAGACAGAGTCCCGCCGGGCGGTGGTGGCTCATGCCTTTAATCCTAGCACTCAGGAGGCAGAGGCAGGTGGATCTCTGTGAGTTCAAGGCCAGCCTGGTCTACAGAGCAAGCTCCAAAGCTACACAGAGAAACCCTGTCTCGAAATAAACAGAAAAAAAAAATAAGACAGAGTCCCACAGACAGGCAACTTAGCCCGTGTCTTGGTCACTGTATTCCTGTAAAGAGACACCATAACCATTACAGTTTCAGAGGTTTAGTCCATTATCATCATGGCAGAGAGCGTGGGGGCATGCAAGCATTAACTGGAGCAGTAGCTGAGAGCTACATCCTAATCTTCAGGCTGAGAGAGAGAGAGCCTGGCATGGGCTTTTGAATCCTCAACCTATCCCCAGTGACACACTTCCTCCAACAAGGCCACACCTAATCCTGTTAATCCTTTCAAATAATGTCATTTTCTAGTGACTAAACATTCGAACATACGAGCCCGTGGGAGCCATTCTTGTTCAAATCGCCACAGCCAGTTTTATGAAACCCTCTTTTCCAGGGAGGAAGGGAGGAGAGAAGGAAGGAGTGGAGACATGTCTCAATAGTTAACAGCGATTGCTGTTCTTCCAGAGGACCAAAGTTCAGTTCCCACCACCCTTGTCAGACAGCTCACAACCACCTGTAACTTGAGCAGCTCCACAGATGCCCTCTCTGGCCTCCACAGGCACTCACACACAGCGGGCTCTCGCTCTCTCTCTCTCTCTCTCTCTCTCTCTCTCTCTCTCTCTCTCACACACACACACACACACACACACACACACACACACACAAATAAAAAAAAATAGACCTTGAAAGAATAAAAGAGGGGAAAGAGAAAGGGAAAACAACTCAGCACCAAGAATTTGCATGAAATAAAATTCACTGTGAACTCACCGGGCCGGGAAAGGAGAGTGGGCACTCACATGGAGTGCGGTGAGCAGATGTAAAAGGCAGCAGAACCATCAAGCAAGATGACGCAGGTAGTGTAGGAAGGCTACATGGACAGTTCTTTTCACTCCCTTAAAAATGGCATATGCAGAGACGACCAAACCAAACTAGTGGGAACTCATGAAAGTTGGATCAATGGCTGTAGAGCCTGCATGGGACTGGACTAGGTCCTCTGCATGGCCAGAGAGTTGTGTACCTTGATCTGCTTGGGGGGCCCCCTGGTGGTAGGAACAGAATCCATTCCTGGTACATGAGTGGATTTTTTTGGAGCCCACTACCTACAATGGGACACCTAGTGCAGCCTTGAGGCAGGGGGAAGGGCTTGGACTTGCCTCTACTGGATGTGCCTCCCCATGCAAGTGGAGGGTGGGTTAGGAGGGGGAGGTTGGGGTGGAGGAGGGAAAAGGGGGATCTTTGATTGAAGTGTAAAATGAATGAAAAAAATTTCTTAATTAAAAAAATGGCATATGCTGGGATCTCAGTCTTTCTTTTGTCATTTCTCATCTGTGAGTTAGGAACATCACTTTACATCTCTGAGCCGCTGATTCCTTCTCCATAAAATAAGAATAATTACCAGAGTAACATTTAATTCTATTAATGAGTTTTTCTCTCTTGTATTTCTGCATGCACAATCTGTATAATCAATCTAAATTGCCCATCTGCCTTGCCTAAGGTGGAGGTAACAAAATCAAGACAGGTCTTCAAGGAAAAAGAAAAGAATTGTTGTCCTGGGCAGATGCATAAAATGGAAATTTGTAACCAGATAAAGCAGGTTTTGCCAAGAAAGATATTTTTCTAAATTCCTTTGCTCTCCTCAACACACTTAATATCATTCAGAAATTGTCATGGAATAATTCAGATTACACTTTTGATAAAGGAGGTTCCATTCCAATAAAAAGAAACAAATCAGAGAAATCTATCCTTTCGATGCAAGTGAAAAATGTGAGGTAGATGTGGGGAGGACAGGAGCTGTGCTGGACTTTGTATCTCTGTAATCAACTATCTGACAGCAACAGCTTAAGGTCAGAAGGATTTACCCAGGTTCACAGTTCGGGAAAGTTTGGTTCATATTTTTGGTGCTGTGTGCTTGGACCAAGCTTGATGTCAGCAGGAACATGTGGTAGAAGAGATTTGGTGACTTCTTGGCAGACAGGAAGTAGAGAGGGAAGAAACTGGGAGATTGGTATAACCTTCAAGAGTATATCTGAGCAGCCATCTTCCCTAAGATAGGCCCCACCTCTTAAAAAATTGTCTCCCATCTCCCCAGACAGTGCCATCAGCAAGAGACCAAGCATTCAAAGTAAGATTTGATTGGGGGCATTTCATATTCAAACTATAAGAACACTTAGTCAGGATGTCCCCTGTCACCAGTCTCCAAGACTCCTACACAGTAGAGGAGTATGTTGAGTTGAGCTAAGGGACCAGCTGGGACTCTGAGAACCACAAGCTGGAGCCTACCCAGCCCTCAGACTCTGCTAGTTTCTCTGCTCTGTGCCGCCTTTGAATCTTCTACTGAACACTGTATCTATGATTAGGGAGCATCATCCTTGAATGGTCCTGCCTTTCTCTATCTTAAAGAGCTGGTCACTGAAATCGACACATTTGGTGGTGGTGGTGGTGGTGGTGGTGGTGGTATGTGAATTCTCAAAGCTCCAATGAATTGGTTTCATTGGCCCAATCTAAGACAAAGAGCCATTTCTAAACTAATCAGCTGTATCAGCTGGAGTTTCAGAGCAATTCTCATGTGAGTAATTTTGGTCAAGATGTAGGAAATTCCTAGAAAAAGGAGGATATGATGGTTGGTGCTGTCAACTGAACAGAATATAGAATCATCAGGGAGATGAGAGTCTGGGTGTGCCTGTCAGGAACGGTCCTGATTACAGCCATTCAAATGAGATGACCACCACTGTGAATGGCGCAACTCCTTGGTGGGGATACTGGCATTACACTGAGCAGAGCAGCAGGATGCGTTTATCGCTCTCTGCTTCTTGACAGCAGATGCAATGTGGCTAGCTCCTTCAAGTTCTAGCTGCGGTGATTTCCCTTCCCTGATGGAGTGTACCCTGAGCTGAGCAGAGCAAACCTAGGGTGATGTACTGTAGACCCTAATAAACTTGCCTGAGGATCAGAGGACAGAGCCAGCTGCTAGATTAGACATAGAGGTCAGACAGTGGTGGCACACACCTTTAATCCCAGCACTTGAGATCTCATGCCTTTGCTTGGGAAGTACTCATGCCTTTAATCCCAGGAAGTAATATGGCAGGGCAGAGAAAGGTATATAAGGCATAAGGAAACAGGAACTCACTCTCTTTAGGATGAGGATTTTGTAGAGGTAAGAACTAGTGGCTGGCTATTCTGCTTCTCTGATCTTTCAGCTTTCACCCTGATATCTGGCTCTGGGTTTTTTATTAAAAGACCATTTAAGATTTGAACAACATAAACCCTTTATTCCCTTAATTGCTCTTGTCAGGGTATTTTATCCAACAGCATGAAATAAAACTAAGACATGGGGATTAGACGAAGATGTTCAGGGATGGTCACACAAGAAAACACAGGACAGCGTGTCTGTCTCCTCTGACATCTTTTTACCTTACCACTTGACCTAGGGAGTATGCATATGTGTTCTCTGTTATCATTCAAATTCTAAACATAAATTCTTCATTTTTCTTATCTCAGCCAGTAAAGCCTTTACCTTGCAAACAGGAAGGCCTTAATTCTGTCCTCAAAACTCAGATCAATCACCAATCAAGAAAATGGATCACAAGCTTTCCCATAGGCCAGTCTGGTGGGGGTCATTTTCTCAATTAAGGTTACATCTTCCCAAATGATTCTATCTTGTGTCAAGTGAAAATAAAACTAGCCAGCACATCATACTCCTGTGAGTAACCCCTTGGCAACAACACTCTTGTAAATAACCCTAGTAAACTCTTTGGTTCACCAAGTTGGACTTTGGTAGAATTGTCTATTTCTTCTCCATTGGTGCCCATCCTTGGATGGGTAGACATTTGTTTACTCCACTCCAGGAAAAGCACCACAAAACAACAGCTCCTGAGAAATGATATCCCCAGTGCTTTCCTCTGGTTTTCCCTAGTATATAGACACACACCCACACACAAACGTGCACCTGTGCATGCACGAGCATACTTTCCTTTTGAGAAGCCTCAGCTTGCATTTGCCGATTGATAGACTAATTCTTTGTCGATCTTATTTGCTGCATTGTGTCCCTGTTCATTTTGCACTCCTCCCACACAGAGTGCCACCCATCCACATGAAGCCAGTAGTGAGGAATCTTAGTTACATATTGCCCAGAACTATTGCCACATCCCTAGATGGATGATGAGTTTTAGCAAAATAAACCTCTGTATTTTTTTTTACTCTAAGAAGCTGCAAGTGCCAGGCGTTGGCCTCTTTCAGAGAGTAGCAAAGGAGCTGCAGGAAGAGGACACAGTACTCAGAGATGACTGCTAGCCTCTTTGAAGACTTCCTAGCAGAAAAGGTAGACACGGGCATGGATTATTTAGATTGAGTCTGAGAAGTACATAAGGTGTGAAGTATGGGAGCCCTAGAAGGGGGAGATAGCTTAGGGGAATGTACTGCCTGGGTTTTTGTCAACTTGACACAAGCTAGAGTTATCAGGGAGCAAGGTGCCTCAGTTGAGGAAATGCCTCCATGAGATCCAGCTGCAAGGCATTTTCTCAATTAGTGATCAATGGGGGAGGGCCCAGCCTATGGTGGGTGGTGCCATCCCTGGGCTAGTAGTCCTGGGTTCTATAAGAAGATAGGCTGAAAGAAGCCATGGGAAGCAAGTCAGTAAGCAGCTACCCTCCATGGCCTCTGCATCAGCTCCTGCCTCCAGGATCCTGCCCGGTTTGAGTTCCTGTCCTGACCTCCTTCAGTGATGAACAGCAATGCTGAAGTGTAAGCTAAATAAATCCTTTCCTCCCCCAGCTAGCTTTTTGGTCATGGTGTTTCATCAGAGCCATAGAAATCCCAACTCAGGCAGACATCTTGGCCTCTCTGAACCTTGGTTGTCTTGCCAGACAAGGTTGTTACGGATGGTGACTTCAGTGACTTACCTGAGGGAGCCCATTCTACTGGGGGACAGATGGAAGTGACAGAAGACTCACAATTAGGTGGACAGAACTCTCCCTCCTCTGCTTTTTGTAAGCACTGGTCTTGATTTTGCACCATCCAGGGGACAGATGAAAAGAGCTCTCTTCATTCTCCTTCTTAACAGTACGGCAGACTGGACCACCATAACACACAAATCCCCCTCTTCTGTAGCTGTCCTCTCCCTGCTGAGGCCAATTCTCCTGGCTTGTTTCATCCCTCTAAATATATTTTTTCCGAATTCATCCATTTCATCCCTCAGAGATTCAGACCAGCAGCCCTCACAGCATCTGCTTATTACAATAAACAGGCTTTAAATTAAATCTCAGGTGCTACGACTCCCTTTCAATAGAATCACATCAAATGGAAATGTCAGGAGCTGGAGGCAGTATAAACTGTTTCACAAGTGAGGATGGGACCGTGAGCTGGAGGAATTCAAAGTGACTCACTGGGCCACACAATAGCTGTTTCTGTGGCAAGAAAAACAGTGCGGAGGATCTCCCTGCCTCTCCAAAATCAAATTCATTGTGTTCGGATAAGATGCCAAAAGGAATCCCATTGACAGATGTAAAATATTCAAACCACAGGCTCTGTGGCAGAATGCCAAGTTTCTGCTCCCTTGCAAATCATCTTTAGCAAAAAAAAAAAAAAAAAAAAAAAAGCAAATAAAATGAGGTTTCTTTCATAAGAAAATGACAAATTTCTTACTGATCCTTCTACAATGCAAACTCATCTGACCAGTAGGGGACTGACAGCACAATTATTTCCATATATTTGCAAATCACCAAAACTCTGTGTGTGTGTGTGTGTGTGTGTGTGTGTGTGTGTGTGTGTGTGTGTGCGTGTGCATGCGTGCGCCTGCGTGCACATGAGTGAGCTTGATAGTCTTACATCAACTGGACACCCAAACTAGAGTTATCTGAAAGGAAGGAACCTCAATTAAGAAAATGTATCCATAAGATCCAGCTATAAGGTCCTTTCTTAATTAGAGATCCTTGAGGGAGAGCCCAACCTATTGTGAATGGTGCCATCCCTGGGCTGGTGGTTCGGGGTTCTATAAGAAAGCAGGCTGAGCAAGCCACAGGGAGCAAGCCAGTAAGCAGCACTCCTCCATGGCCTCTGGATCAGCTCCTGCCTCCAGGTTCCTGCCTTGTTTGAGTTCCTGTCCTGACTTCCTTCAGTGATGAACAGCAATGCTGAAGTGTAAGCCAAATAAACCCTTTCCTCCCCAACTAGCTTTTTTGGTCATGGTGTTTCATCAGAGCCAGAGAGACCCTAAGACAGTGTGTGTGTGTGTGTGTGTGTGTGTGTGTGTGTGTGTGTGAAATTTGTTGACTGCATGCCTAGTTGTGGTTTTCAGAGATGTAAAAATTAGCACACCTCAACATTATTTTCAAAACTTAAAAGAGAAATGTAACAATTTGGAAATGACCATAGACATCAAAATGTTTCCATTTTGCTATTCCTCTGTCACTGTTGCATGGACCAGCAGGTAAAGGAGTAAACAGACCAGATCAAAAGTCATGGAAGAGACACACAACTAACAACCATGTTATAGTTTAATGTAAAGGTACTTCTTCAGAAATTGTATGTTCATTTGACATCTCTCTAGAGAAATGATAGAAAAAAAACATTCTTTGGAGTTCTTGGGGCAGCTGTTCAAAAACTAAAGTGTTAAGAGGTCTCCACACAGGGAGTGTGGCCCTTTGGGGTACACTGACATTGTACCATTTTCAGAGTCATCCCCCTGCAATGAAACATTCTTTAACCACTATTAAATGTTCGACAAGGTCCTTTTGAATGTGTGACGATGTCTGTAATAGGAAACCCTGTCAGAAAGACGGGCTGGCTTGGAGGTGACTGGAAAGTAAGTGTCGGATGTTGACATGAGTCAGACAGCCAATGGGACAGGGCAGACAAGGGAACCTCTGAAAAAAAAGATGTTGAAGGAGCAAGTAGAAGGCTCAGATGGAAACAATGAGCTGGGAAAATAAACCTGGGAAGCTTAGATGTACAACAGACCTAGATACCACCTGGGCTTTGCTTCAGGCTGCCTCAGCAGGTCAGTCTGTTAGCACCCATGATGGTTTAATGGGAATGGCTCCCATAGGCAGGTTCATAGTTTGAATGCTTGGTCCCCAGTTAGTGGAACTGTTTGGGAAGGAGGTGTGGCCTTGTTGAGAGAGGTGTGGCCTTGTTGGAGAAGGCGGGTCACTGAGGATGGGCTTTGAGGTTTCAAAACCCCACACCAGGTCTAATTTCTATTTCTCTGACTGCAACTTGTAGATCAAGTGTGAGCTCTCAGTTACTGCTCCAGCACCACACCTGCCTGCCGACCTGCCTGCTGCCACACTCCCTGCTGTGATGGATATGGGCTCACCCTCTGAGACTGTAAGCAAAGCCCCAATTAAATTCTTTCTTTTATAAGTTCCCTTGGTCACAGTGTTTCATAACAGCAATAGACCAGTAACTAGGAAGGCATCCAAGAGCCACCTTTGCAGAACAGATCAATAGAACACACAAATCCCTGTGAAGCACCTAGCACAGGACCTGGAACATGGGAGAGTCACAGATGTCATTAGCTGTGTGTTCTGTGACAACAATTAATGTCCTTAGGCTTGAGTGAAAGGAGCCACACAGTTTATGACACCATCCTTCAAATTTACCAAAGACATTTCCAGGGGCCTAAAATGCAAACAATACAACTGGTCAAGGTACGCCTAGCGTTGACCATAATAAAACTTCTGGACTCTGTTTCTCTCTTTTGGGTTTCTTCTGGGTCCTCTGTTTCCAGTCTTTACTATGTACATGGATGGCCAAGCTCTAGGATAGGTATCTTTCAGATTTTCTAGGAACCTTGTCACTAGTCCCCAGTTGCTCCCATTGGCCAATATGGTATTTCTTTTGCAAAAAACATACAACCCCTAACAACGATCTGTCCTTATAACAACAAACATTTGTCCTTATACTCACAGGTAAGTGTGGTTCTCACCCTTCACCAAGAAAACTTCCCTTTGTAACAGGCAGAGACCACTACAGAAAACCGCGTCAATCAATATGCGGAGTTGTGAAGCCCAGTAACAATGGATACATCTACAGAACACTCCTGTACCTAAGGCTCAGAGAGCATTGTAGAAGAGGAGGGGTGGAAGGATTTTCAGGGCCAGAGGATCAGGGAGTTTTCTGTGAGATTGTGTCTACTAGGAATACCAGAAGCTACACCCATAAAGCCTTTCCAACATGCCTTCCCAAACATGAGTAAACAAAGATGACCCCAGTGAACATGCCAAACTGGATGGGGAAAAGCCCATGAGGCCTCAACTCTACACAAGGATCTATAAACTGAGGAAAGCTGGGAGTGGGGTGGGTGGACTTCCAGGGAATAGCACACCAATTGGCTGCCCACTGTCAAACAGTCATCCCTGAGAACATACACACAAGTGATGTTGTATGGACTGACCAGGTTATATTTAGGAATATATGTATATATACATAAACATATAAATTCATATATGTATAAAATAACCATTAGTGCAAAAAGAGACCATTAATTTGAAGGATAATGGAGAGGAATATATGAAAGGGTTTGGAGGGAAAAGGGGGATGGGAGAAACATTGTACTTAAATGATAATCTCAACAAATAAAACTACTTTTTAAAAAAGAAAGATACTTAAAAGTACATATATATATATTAACTTTTATATATATTTATATTAACTTAATATATACTCCTAACTTAAATTCTTTTTATAATAAATTTGGATCATCCTACTCCCGGACTCTTTTTCTGGCCAAGCTAGCATTCTCTCCTATCCATACCACTGTAATCATGCCTTGCTTATTTTGCTGTTTTGAATCCTTGCTTACTATTGCCAAATTGAAAAATACAGCAGCCAGGGAGAAGAAAGCATATGATATTTTGTCTTTAAAATGGAACTGACATACTGATTGGGATTGACTCAGATCATTCATGTAGACAGAGGCCCTGTAAGCAGTGCCTTGGGCTCCCACCTTTGTTAGGGGGAGCTCTGGCAAGGTGACACTATCCATGGTGTTGGCTCCCAATCATTTTTCTATTCCTACCCCTCAAAGAACTTTAAAGGTTCAGTGGAAACATATCCAGGAAATTCTAGACAACCCAGGATAGCACAAAGACAAATGATTCCAGTCCTTTAATCGTTTCAGACTAAGAAACGACTATATATATCACTGAGGACTAGGGGAGGTGCCCTCCTAGATAACTGTGGCCCATTTTAGAAAGCACTTTGGAACCTTAGCCAGCATCCAAATATTTTGACTCCAAGATACTATGTTTAAGACCAATTAGTCAGAAAAACAGAACTAAAACGATTCCATAATTTTGTTACTGGAAAAGAATTATTTTAAATAGTAATTCCAGATATTGGTGAACTACTTCTTTGCTTGATGTTGTGGTCAAATTCACTACAGGAGGCCGCTATGAGAAAGGAGGTGTTTTGACTCACAGTTCAAGAGATCTATTCCATCACAGTAGAGGAGGCGTGAAAGTGGGCTGCCGGCCATGGCAAGCCAGAGGCTGCTTGTTCACGTCTCCATAGATCCGGAGGCAAAAGCAGAAAAATAGTAGCATTCAGTTGCTTCTCTCTTTTCAGCCTTTTTATCTCAGCCCATGACTTCACCCAGTGAGTTGGGAAATCCCCTGCCCCCCCTCCAATCTTTTCTGGAAACATCCAGGCAGATACACCCAAAGATGTGCCTCCCTATTGCCCTAGGGATTTCCCAACCCAATCACGTTGATGATCAAAATTAATTTAACAGCTGGCTAATATGAAGTAGAAGAGGTACTTTCTCATGTTCGTTGGTCTAAGCAAAATACAACACAACCCTTTGGAACAGAAATTTAGTGATAAGTGTGAAAAAAATGTGAAATGCTGGAGCCTGTCCATGGTGATGGGATACAATAATGGGGGGTCTACTGGTCACATTGCCTCTGCAGTCAAGATGCACAGACCAGTGAATGCCGGTGATAAGCTTGCCTTTTTTTAGTCAGTCCAGGACATCAGCCTTTGGTATGGTGCTGCCCACAGTTGGGGTGGGGTGGGTCTTCCTATCCGTACCATTCCTGGGCCTCTAGCCATGAACACAGAAAAAAAAATGTCAGTTTTTCTGTCCACAACAACAGGCCTTACCTCTTTTATTTTTCTGTCTTGTAAAATCTTCTGAAAAAAAAACTGAATGAAACAAGAATTATGCTTTAAACTATCCCCAGTGACAGACATAATGGATTTTGTCATATTTGTATTAAAGCTAACATTTATTGATTCTTTACTGAATGCCAAGCTGTGTGTGAAGGCTTTTATATAGGCTAATTCATTGACTATCCGCTGCACTCAAGCAACAGTGAGTATATCACTTAAGAGTCTTTCAATATCAGAAAACAGAAAAGCCAGCCCACAGAGTTTAACCCATGGAACACATTCTAATAGTGGCAGAGGTCCAGAGGTAGATGACTCCATGAATGATTGATTTACTGGCAGCACTAAAAGGGGGCCCACATGCGTCCCCATCAACTCTACCATGCTCAGTAGCCTGATCCTTTGTGGCCACAACATGGTCACAATAGTTCAAAACCACCTGTCCAGATGCACTGGCCAACCAAAATGTCTCTATGTCTCCTTGACAAGGAATGCATTCCATAAACATTGCTAAACAATTCCTGTGATTGGTTTAGGAAAGTATGTGGGGCCGAGTAGAAAGCATGAAAGGTCATTTCGATGTTGGGTGGCAAACAAAGATGTCAGCTGTGAGTTTGGTGCTTGTTAGACCTGTTTAGCAGGAAAAGTGGCTACAGTGCAAAGGAGAGCTGAGTACCTTGCCTGAGCTCACACATCTAATCAGAAAGGTAAGGATCACAAGCCAGCTCTGATGATACCAGAGCCCATTCACTACAGGTCTGCTACTCTGCTTCTCCCCATATATATGTCTAGTTCATTTCTGTGTTGCTGTGACCTGATGCCTGACAAGGAGCAACTCAAGGAAAGAAAGGTTTGTTTTGGACTTTAGTTACTGGGAAAATAGTCCATTGTGGTGGGATACAATAATGGGGGGTCTACTGGTCACATTGCCTCTGCAGTCAAGATGCACAGACCAATGAATGCCGGTGGTAAGCTTGCCTTTTTTTTAGTCAGTCCAGGACATCAGTCCTTGGTATGGTGCTGCCCACAGTTAGGGTGGGTCTTCCTACCTCTGTTAACCCAATGTAGACAATCTCTCACAAACATAACAAAGACTTGTCTTCTGGGTAATTCTAGATCCTGTCCAGTTGACAATACTGAACATCACATACATATAAGGTTCTACATGAACCAATATTATCCAGAGAAGTCAAAACCTTAATAAAGAACATTTTCAAATAAATGCAGAAGTGACAGGTCAGTCCTATGATCTATTGTCTGGATGCTGGAGACCCACAAGAGTGGGGATACAATTCCAGTTAGAGCCAGAAGGCTTGAGAGAAGAAGAGCCAATAGCCTAAGTGTCATTTCTTATAGAGGACTTAGGTCAATGACAGTGAATCAGAGAGAGTGGCTTCCCCCTCCTCTGCCTTATATTCTATTTAAAACTCCAATGACATGGAGAAGGCCAACCTATTGGAGGTTGGGATGGGGGCTTTGCCCTGTCTTCTGACTCATGTTCTAATCTCATTCATAGATGCCCACACAGACACATCCAGAAGAATGTTTGAGCAGATTTCTGGGCAGCCATTGTCAAGGCAAGCTGACCCATGAAATGAAATGTCACAGCTTCTTGTGGAAACTATTTTCTGTCCCATATTGTACTTTTTGACATGAACCTTCTTCATGCAAAAACTAAAAGCAGGGCATCAGTCACAGTATTAAAAATGCATGAGGAAGGAAGTCAAGCTATTTCCTCTTCACTCTTTCTTCGGTGATGCTGACTAATCTGGGCATAGTCACCCAGTCCATTAATTTACTCATTCACTTAACCAATCTTTAGTGGAATCTTGACCTTCACAAGATTAGGATTCTGACTCCAACTCAAAATACTGACTATAAACATTTTATGATGTGATAAATGAGTCTCGAATGTAGATCAGTGATAGAATGATTGCCTAACATTTGTGAGGCCTTGAGTTCCATTCCTGGCACCACAGATAATAATGTATAATAGTAATATTAAATGGGATGAGAGAGACAGGGGCTGTCAATGGTCCCAGTAGAACTAGACACCACCGATTTGATGGAAACAAATACTAATAACAAGATATGGTTTCTAGCCCTCTCTTCTCTTGACAGCTAAAGAAAATTTTTGCATGGACCATTCTTACTCCTTATCCTCCATTCTGTGAGTCCCGGGAAGAATGAGGGTTATAAGCAAGAACATTCTGTAATCTCCCCCATTGACACATGCAATGTCAAGTCACAATTCTTGGATCAAGTCACAATTCTTCCATCTCCTACCAAACATTTCTTGAATACCTACTGAGTGTGAGTAAACCATCGGATCACAGTCCCTGTGGACAGAAGTACCAGAACCTCTGACAGTCTCATGAAGCTCCCGAAAGTCAGTTCCAGAGTCCCTCAATATTAAATTGACATTGCATCTTCAAACAAAGAGATTCAGACTCTGGTGATCCATAGAAAGCCTGTTAGGAAGTAGGTAAAATGGCAAGATATCAAACTTTTCATTTTTATGGCTGAGCTTCATCCAAGGGACCCCTTCCTCTTGCCTTATGAAAACATCCTTGCAGGGACAATCTATCATGATGTTGACACTGTAAGTCTCATCAGATGCCCAGAAATAATTGCTGCCACATCACTAAGTGGCTCAGGTCCTGCATGTCTCTGACATCAGGACTCGTAACTTATGTCCATTTTCAACCAATGAACATGGATATGGAGAAAGGAGATTATCACAGAAACAGGTACCCTAAGCATAGCACTCTCCCCCAAAATGCCAACCTGGCTCACCCTCTGCAAAGAGACCATTTCTGATTGCCTACTGATTCTGATGGCATGGCAAATATTGGAGAAAGCTCTTCTCAAGCTCCTGAATGCTATGAGGCAGTATGACTAGAGAAGTCAAGATTCTGCTGAGGTCTGATGTTCAATGAGGCTGAATAAAATAGAAGCCATGGCATGTGGGAAAGAGAACAGAGCAGTTCTACTCTGAGTTTTTACTCCTACTCTGACATTTTGTATGATGCTGGCATGTTCAACATCCCCATCCTTCTATTGATACTCTGTCCAAAGTGCTCAAGGCATGTGACTTACAGATCTTTGTATTACTAACTATAAAATAGGAAGATTTTTACGACTTAAAACTTAAAAGGTGTCTTTTCATTTTTTTTGTATTGTGTGTATGGGGACATAGGAACATGTGTGGAGGTCAGAGAACAACTTCATGGAGTTGGTGCTCTCCTTCCATGGGTAAAAATGGGCTGCAGGAGTGAACAGGTCTCTGGCTTGCGTTACTGAACAGCAAGCACCTTTACCTGCTGAGCTATCTTGCCTGATGACCCTAAAAGATTTTATACATACAAAATGCATGAGGTAAAGAGTTATACATAGAATCATGCAAATTGGGCATCTTTTAGAGTTTTGTTAACTATTATAAAGCCTGAAATAATGGGGACACATAGAGAGACATTCAAGACCAAGTATCTTATGGGACCTTGCTCAGGATGTCAACAACCACAAGCCATTCAAATCTACGTGTGGGGCCAGAGGGATGGCTCAACAGGTGAAAAGCACTTATGTTCAGGGCTGCCAACCTGAGTGTGATCCCACAGGGTGGCAAGAGAGAACCAACTCCTGAGAGTTGTCCTCTGACATCCACACTCTTGCCATGGCATTCACACACCTGCATCCTCACACACAAACACACATAAACAAGAAATAAAGAATAAATAAAATACCTATGTAGCTTAGTGAATAGGCAGGCTGGAGGTTGGGAGAGCTGACCTCTAGGGTCCTAACATAGTGCTATGGTTAAACTCAAAATCAACTAATGGAGAGGCTCAGCAGTTAAGAGCAATTGATGAACCTGGGTTCAGTTCCTTAGCATCCACACGGTAGCTTACAACAACTCTCAACCCCAGTTCTAAGGGATACAACACCCTCTTCTGAACTCTGGGGGCAGACATGCGGTGCACTTACATAGGCACAGGCAAAAGGCTTGTACACATAAAATTAAATAAATAAATATTTTTAAAAATCAAATCACGGAGTGTGTGGTACATGTAACCACATGAACCCAATCCTGAAAAGTTATTGGATGTAAATTAATCATTCCTACTGTCAGTAAAATGAATCATTGAGAATAGCTGGTCTCCAAACTTACTTCAGGTTCCGTCATCTGGTAGCTCAGGGTCAGTAGCTCACTCTAAGGTCAAACCTACTCACTTTGTCTCTTCCCTCAGGTGTCCCCCATCTTAGTCTTAGTCAGCTTGGACTGACAAAAAAATAAACAAAAATAACCTTAGGCTGAGTGATTTATAGATAATTAATAACGGTTTGATGAAACGGGCCTAGAAACCGGAACACCCAAGGTCAGGGCATGCAAAAGAGATATTTATCTTTCCTCATAGATACTGCCGTTTGGTTGTCCTTAACTAGTAAAAGAAATGAGACAAAGAAGCTTCCTTGGGCCTACTCTACTCCCTGAAGGCCCCGCCCTCAAGACCTTGTCACTTCCCAAAGGCCCCAGCTTTTTAATACCATGACCCAGGGAGTTAGGTTCCAAAATGTGAATTTGTTGAAAATACAAACATTGAGCCCATAATATCCTTCCAACTTGCAACTGAAAACAAACACAGCAATGATAATTTGTCAAATGCGCACAGCACATTTCCCTACAAACAGTAAAAGCATTCTAGTCTAGACCCAGCTAATTATAGTTTACATTTGCATCACAAAATAGGAGTAAACTGGAATTCCAAGTCCTTTTTTATTAGGTCTGCCTGAACCATATCGCCATGACTGATTCAGCTCAAGTCCACACTTCAAGCTTAGAAAAAACATTTCCAAGACAGAATTCTAAGTCAAACTAGAATTGCTGCTTCCCACTGTTTACAGGCCAATGAGGCTTTGAAATTGAATAGCTGTGGGAGATTAAAGATGTCTACAATATTCTCCAGCCTTAAAGAGAAACTCTGACACATGCTGCAACATGGATGAACCTTGAAAGCATTAAGCTAAGTGAAAATAAGCCAGCGACAAAAAGGGCAAACACCACGTGAGTCTTCTTCCATGAGATACACAAAACAATCAAATTAATAGAGACAGAAAGGGGAGGCAGCTGCCTGGGGCTGGAGTGTGAAGAGGTGGGAGTCACTGTGTAAAGGGTAGGAAGTTTCAGCCTGGAAAAAAAAATGAGGAATGTTCTGGAAGTATATGAAGGTGGCATTAGTGCAATAATATCATGCATGTGTGGTTACCTTTATAAATGGCCAAAAGGATTAATTTTATGTTATATATACTTTATCACAATGAAAAAAAGGCAGCAAATTCTTTGTTGTTGCATCCATTGAAAAGTGATTCTTGTTTCTTCCCTTTTGAGATATTGGTCTAGCTTTGGTGAATTTCCTGGAAAAAAAGAAAGTGGTAGAAATGTTCTGGGATTCTAAAGCTTGAAGCTTGAAGCTTCTTGAAGCTTCTCCCAGAGCCTCTTGGGAGTTTTCTCAGGACTCTCTATAAGGGTGGAAGAATTTTTTCTCTGGTAGCATTTGGCAATGTCTGATATATTTTTCTGTGAATAGAACACAAGAAGGTGGCCAAACATCCTACACTGAACAGGGTACCCCACTTCCAACAAAGAATCTTCCAGCCCAACATTGTACTGAGGCTGAGAAGCCTACCCTGGAGGAAGTCAGCTGTTTAAGAACTCCATCTTGGAAGAAGCCAAGGCCCAGCTCTGTGCCATTAAAACATGGTGGCCAGAGATGGAACCCACACACCCACCAGGAGCACTACAAGCTACCACTTGAGCAGGCAGAGAAGAAGCCACAGGCCTGCCCAGCACTGCAAGGTCTGGCTATTTATGGTGACCAAATACATGGTGGGATAAGGGAGGGAAAGAGAGGCAGAGAGAAGTTTTTGTCCTGTGAAGACAGAAAGATCTGAAGAGGTGAAGGCTGTGAAGAACAGACTGATTTGGGGGGCCTGCTTGCTACCTGGTGACATGGTATCATCAGGTCCTAGGCTACTGTCAAGGACTGTGTCTGAGTCCATGGACCTGCTGCACCCCGATTGATTAATGTCTTTGGCCTCTGTTACCACCAAAGGTTGTGAGGAGTCCTGGGATTGGGGCTGCCACATGTGACCAAGTAGGTGCCCAAGGGCCACTCCATAACAGAGATTCTCCCTGTTTGGCCTGGGTTATTGCCTGAGACCATGGAGTCCTCTAGGCTTGATCTATGGCCAGGAGCCATGTGTGGATTTGAGACCCTACCACAACCAGGGCCTGTGTTGATGTCCACGGTCCCTGTGACCATCGGGGGTTGTGTGAATGACCGGGATCTGGGCCCCTAACTTGGCCTATGTTGGGGCCCAAGTCCCACCCTGCAGCTATGGTGATGCTGACCTCAGTGGCCTGCTCTACCATCCAGGGCCATGGTGCCATCCAGCCTGGGCTGCTTCTGAAGACCATGTCTGGGTCTGTGGTCCTACAGTAGCTGGGGACTGTGATGATATCTATGTCCTGAGTCATCACCAAGGGCCACAGTGATGCCAGAGTTCTGGGTCACCAACTGTGGCCATGGTGGTGACTAAGGGGCGTGCCGTGGCTGGGGCTGTGACAATCTGGGTGGATTGCACTACCACTGCCACCAGTGACCACGTTGTCCACTGGCTGGAGCTGCTGCCAGGGGCCATGTCTGAGTCCATGACCCTACTGCAGCCAGGGTCTGTGTTGATGTCCACAGTGCCTATTACCATCAAGGGACTTGTGGATGCCCAGGGTCAGGGCCCCCACCTGGAGTTTAGATGGGGCCCGAGGGCCACCCTGCAGCTAGGGTGATGCTGACCTGAGTGGCCTGAGTTGCCACCTGGGGCCATGGTGACATCTGAACCCAGTCTGCTGATGAGGACCATGTCTGGCTCCGAAATGTGGTCCTACCACAGCCAGGGTCTATGTTGATGCCCATGGCCTGTGGTGCCACCAAAGTTCACATGGATGCCCAGAGTCTGGGTCACATTCCGTGGTCATGTTGGCATCCAGGGCCTATGCCACCACCGGGGCCATGCCAATATGAGTGGACTGTACTGTCACCTGGGTCCATGGTGTCATGCCTGCCAAGGCTGCTGCTGAGAGCCATGTCTGGGTCTGTGGCCCTACCACAACTGGGGTCTCTGTTGATATCCATGGCCCCTGGTGCCATCAAGGGCAGTGTTGATGCTGGGGTTTAGGCCACCACCTGGGGCCTTATTGGCATCCAAGGGCCTTGTTGCAATGGGGTGGCCTACACTCCACTTGGGTCCATGGTAACATCCAGGCCCAGGCCGCTGATGAGGACCATGTCTGGGTCTGTAGTTCTACCACAGTTGGGGTATGTACTGGGCAATGGTGACATGAAAGGACCATATGGTCTAGGCCACAACCTGTGGCTATATTGGTGCCTAAAAGCTGTGCTGCCACCATGGCCATGCCAATCTGGGTGACCTGTGCTACCACACAGGGCCATGGTGTTATCCAGGCCTTGGATACTGCCTAGGGCCATATCTGGGTCCATGGCCCAGGAACAGCCAGGGTCTGGATTGATGTCTGTGGCTCCTGTTGCCATCAAGGGCTATAAAGATGCCTGGGGTCTGGACAGCCACCTGAGACGACATTGGTATCTGAGGGCCTTGCTGCCACTGGGGCCATACTGGTCTGGCTGGCCTGTGCTGCCACAGGGGACATGGCAACATCTGGGCCAAAGCTACTGCTAAGGGCCATGTCTGAATCCATGGTCCTGCTGCAGCTGCAGTCTGTGATGATGTCCACGGTCTGTATTGCCACAGAGCATCATAGGAACCATGCATGTTGAAATCTGAGGGGGGTGCTGAGCCAGATCTACCCCTCACTGTCCCTAGGATAGCTGACCTTGCCCCTTTTTGGACACTGCAGCAGGAGAGCTGGCCCCAACCCCCATGGGAGAGCTGGCCCCCACACTCAGGAGAGATGGTCCCACATCACACCATGAGCATGGAAGAGCTGGCTGCTATGAGATAATCCTCTTGTACACTGTAAAGATTTGTCACTCAAATTAGTTTTTTAAAACACTGATTGGCCAGTAACCAGGCAGGAAGTGTAGGCTGAGTGACCAAACTAAGGATAATGGGAAGAAGGGCAGAGTCAGGTGATACTGGCCAGCTGCCAAGCAAACAGGATATGTAGAAAATGAGGTAATAAGCCATGAGCCGCATGGCAAAGCATAAATAGAAATATAGGTTAATTTAAGAGTAAAAGTTAGCTAGTATCAAGCCTGAGCTATTGGCCGAGCATTTATAAGTAATATTAAGCCTCTGTGTTGACTATTTGGGACCAGGTGGTTGGGACAGGGAAACATCCATTTACAGCCAGACCCTATGGCATGGGCCTAGGAGAGCTGGCTCCACACCTCACCTGGGTGGGGGGTGGTCCCAGTGGCCAGGACTCACCAGCTCAGCTACCGTCCAGACGCACATCCTGGGCCTTTGGTTGGCCCACCTTAACATCTAACACAGCTATGACCTGCTGGAATGCATGAAGGGACTGATCCTGAGGAACAATAACCACAGGATTTCCATGACTTGGGGCAACAGCAGGATGTAAAGAGGAGTTTCAGTGAGAGTCCAGTTATGATGGTGTACCAGAGGACTTGAACCAGACCAATGACTCATTGCAATGAGCATTTTGTGGGTGGGGCTGATTGCACAAACGGCTGTACTGCGTGACACACTGTGGCACCTAATGCCACTAGGATGAAGAGCTGTTGGAAAGATGAAGGAGTGAGATGGGTTTTGTGTGTG
>CABHPH010129110.1:16602-50262 GCA_902168325.1 Peromyscus nudipes | reverse complement strand
GTGTGTGTGTGTGTGTGTGTGTGTGTGTGTGTGTGTGTGTGTGTGTGTGTGTGTTGGGAATCAGACCCAGGGCCTTCAAACATACTAGACTAAAAACCTCTACCACTGAGTTATACCCTAGCCCCAATAGAATAATTTTGTTAGCACCCCTGATGAAATTGGAGCTGAATGCTCAAATGTCTTCTGGCTCCGAACACACCCTGCTGTGTTTAGAAGCAGCTTTTTCATCTTCAGACTGCCAGATGCAGAAGCTGAGTGATAATGCTGTTCTTTTCATGACATGGTGTGGGTCCAAGGCTTGTGATAGAGCTTCCTCTTTAGGCACTCTTCTCCAACTTTGTCCCAAGAGCCTGGGCTATGGTGTGATGTTCTGAATGTCTCTATACTTGAGAGTAAATTCAAAGTGTGAGTTTAAAGGATTATGCATAGTAGCTAACCCAGACTAATTAGAAGAATGGTCAGCATCAGCACCCCAACACTTAGACCTCTGGAAAGTACTGTGCTCAACCGAGGCAGAGAACTGCAAAGCAGTGAGGCCTTATCTGCTGCCTCTTGAAACAGAACCCCCTATCAGGAGCTTCTGGGAAAGAATTCCTAGCCTGAAGAAACAAGACAGGAGAGGCAAGGGGGTGCAGAATTTATTCTTTCAAGCTCTGATTCTATTAATTATTGTTTTGGCTTTTGGCTTAGTTATGATTTAATGTAAATTTTTCTTAACAGGAAATAAAGGACAAGAAGAAGTTCTGCAAGATGTATGTAGAAGACCTCGTGAAGGAAGCCACAGCAATCAACATGAAAAACGAGGCTCTGCAGAAGCTGTGGCCACAGATGTTCATTGAGCTTGTCAGGGACGCCGTCATAGAAATCCGCAGCAAGGATTCCTACATGAAGCTCTGCCTGCAGCAGATCACTGACCAGAAATAGGGATGGCTCCTACTTCTGGAGGATTTGGGCAATTGGAGCGTTTTAAAAGTTTGGCAAGATGCAGTTTAGGCTTGTTGAGACAACACCACTATCCCACAGACTAGAAAGAGTGGCGTCGAAGCCTCGCTGCTTGTGCTGTCGAGAAAGGAGGAAGGCAGGAGAGAGGGAGGACTCCTTTCCCATGCATGCTGACCACACAACCTTGAGAAACCGAGCGGCGATGGGAGGAGGGGCCTGGCTGCTGGGTCGGAATGCTTCTTCAGCTCCGGCTCTCACTGGTGGGCCTGCTCCAGCCCCAAACACGCAGTGTGTGCTGACAGGCTAGCATGAGATGCTTCTACCAACCTCTAGACTTTTCTCCTTTTTTTTGCCTTTTTATTTTATGTCATGATTTCAAAGCCAAGCATATGTTCTTTTTTATGAGTGAAGAATAAATACATTAGTTAAAAAAAAAAAAAGTCCGATGTGGTTATGTTCCTCTTCGGTTTGTGGGATGCCTAATGTTCAGCTACCTCTATGGGAAGAGGCCTGTTCAGGTCCCTCAGGGTACCACAGGGACTCACTGTGGGCTGAAATGTGAAGGTAGTTGAGCACAGGAAGAGGATGCTTGGTCTTCAGGACTCAGGAGAGAATGTAGGATGTGGTCATGTGTGTAATACACTTCTTTGAAAGGCCCACACGTGTATTCATCCTTCAGAATATTAGGGACGGGTGGACGATTGTAGTTTCTAAGTTCACTTTGAAAACCAAACAGGTAAATAAGGCAATGAGAGGTTGGACTAGTCCATTCTGGTAAGAAGGGTGGATGGCACAGCCTCAGGAAGTCGATCCTGCGGGTCAGTAAGAGAACTCAATAATGTGCTCAGATTTTGCCTTAGAGCAATTGTGTCAGTAAGAACACCAGATGGGGGAGAACAAAAGAGGAGATGTAAGACAGAAAGCCTGGCAGAGAACCAGAGGGAGCCGAGTGCTGCTATTGAGGTCCTAAGAGAGACCCTGGGACCTCTGTCAGACCCTCCCATCCAGAAGAAGTGTTCCAGCTTAGTAGTTAGTATGGTATTTCTGAACATAGACTTAGGTCACTATCCTGGGTTAGTATTTTGGCATATGAGTTTCTGCCTCACCAGCTTGGGACCCACATGAACCTTTTTCCTCGTTGTGTTCCAGACCCATTAAGGGAAAGCCATTTCCTTCTGATCAAGAGAATGGAATCTACCTCTGGCCTGGATGGAGACCTGGGACTCCAACTGGGCTGTCAATCACCTGGCTAAGTGACCACCCCTCAAGAAGATGGAGTCACCTTAAGTCATGCTAAACAGATGGGAGGAATAATTATTCCTTTGATGAGAAGCATTTCCTTTCCTTCCATCTCTTCTAAGCATGGTTTCTTAGACACTGGGCTTTCTCTCTTATGTATCCATCAGGCTCCACCCTCCAAGCTCATTTTACTTACTAGAGTTCTGAGGCGAGAATAATCATCTCAGAATGAAAGGATCACCAGGTGACCCAGGGTCCTTTGTTGGGAGTGAGTGGAGACCCATACAACGAATTTCTCTACTTGGGATTTCCAGGGCTTTAGGGTTAGAACAAATGAGAGACCTCTCCACCACTGCCCCTAGTACAGGTTACTATGTACCAAAGGGTCACTTTGCTTCTTAAGGCAATCTCAAGCAGAATTGAGCTCGTGGTTACCCCCAAAGTAGAAACACTCAGTCTCCCCTCATTAGGGTGATACCGCCCCCATCCATGTTCAGCTCTAGCAGTCAGATCCTGGGTACTTACAGAGTGTGCCATTGGATCTAAAGTTACTTAACTGCTACAGAGCTGAGGGTGGAATTGGTATCAGCTCCCCACTCATAGTGTTTTGCACGGCTGAATGCTTGGTATGTGGACCAGCACAACCCTGCCAAGTTCCTGATCCATTCCTGATAAGGCCAGGGGATACTCCAAGATGCATATCCTCCTTGCTGAATGATAATGACCACAACAACCAAGATTCCTTGCACAGTGTTTTAGATTGCTCAAGGGTCACTGCAGGTACCCTCTCATTTTCACCAACAATTAATATATGCCTTCTAGTTACAACTGAGTCCTGAACAACTGAGGCAGAGAGCAGTTTGGCAGCCCAGCTAAGCATATTTCAGCCTAAAACTGGAAGGCAGGGCCTCCATTCACTGTCAAGAAGTCATGTGAGTGTGAGTGTGTGTGTTGCATTACTGATTGATTGTGTGTGTTACATTTATTTGTTTAGTGTGTGTGTACGTGTGTTTGTATACACACTAAGGTGTACAAGTGGAGGTCGGATGACAACTGGTGTTAGTCTGTTCTATCCTTCCATCACGTAGGTCCCAGGGATTGAACTCAGGTCATCAGGGCTGATGGCAAGTACCTTTACCAGCAAAGCCGTCTCATCAGCTTCAAGAGTAAGCTTGTTGCCTGTGGTCTTTTTGATCTGCTTTTGTGTTCTGTTGTGTTGAGAATTTAAAACAGAATTTCTCCAGTATGTCTCTATGTATAGAACACTGAAGGACGTGAAGTATAAATACTAACATGAAATATGTATGACCACATGCACATTGCTATGTAGTGAGGATATATGAAAAGTATAATACTGGCCATATTCTTACCAACAACTTGTGGCTAATCAATTTGAGGTGTGGAGTGCAAGAATGAAGTCAGGGAGGCCATGTTGGGCGGGCACATCTAGGAAGAGATAGTGGTGGGTCCAGGTGACGGTAGTAGGAGGTGTCAGGAAGGGTTGCACTCGATTTATTTTAGAGGCAGAGGCAGTAAGATTTACTGGTTGGTGGGATGTGGGATAGTAGAGACGAGGGTGAATGATAATGTTAGGGGTTTGGCTTGGGCAAACAGAAGACTCACTAGCCACCCTCTGAGATGAGCGGCAGCGGTGCATGGAGCATCTGTCCAGAGGAGTGGCTAAATATCCAGGTGCAGACCGTAGTGCGCATGGCTACAGGAAGCTGAGAGGTGAAGGGAGAAGATGGAGTGAACTAAATTATACAGTTTGGAGCCATCCGCATTTAGCAGCAGGTGTCACATCATCTTTATATCTAAGAGACTTAGTTTGCTTGTTTTATATTTCTTAATGTAGTCAATCTCAGTGTTTTATGCTTTCTTTGATTATAATTAAGCTTATTTAGAGTTGGTAATAATTCACATCTTCCCATCTTTTGTGTGGGTGTGTGTGTGTTCATATATGTGTGCGTAAGTTAGTGCACTTGAGTGTGGAAGCCAGGGGTTGATATCACCCCAAATCTTGTTTTTTTGAGACAAGGCCTTTCACTGGATCTGGAGCTTGCTGATTTGGCTAGACTGGGTGGCCAGTGAGCCCCAGGGATCCTTCTCTGTCTACCTCCCCAGGCCTGGGATTACAGATGTAATTACAGATTACAGATACACCTTCATCCTTCACTGCTTGGCATAAGTGCTAAGGCTTGAACTCGGGTCCTCATGCTTGCATGGCAAGCATTTCACAGACTGAGTCATCTCCCCAGCCCCCCCCACACACACCTTGTCCTTTACTGTGATCACATACTCGCCTGATAGACCTGAACATGCCCCAGTCAGCTCTTCTTTGTGTAAACCCAGGCTTTAATTCTCCCGGCTCTGAGACTGTTTAGTAAGATACTCTGGGATCAGAGTCGGGGAAGAAGAGGAGAAATAGGGATGGTGGGGGTGGGGAGTGTGCTGGCTAGTTAACAAAGCAAACACAAAATGAAACAGAGAGAAGACTCCTCAGGAAAATATTAATTTTAAACCTTGGAGAACAAAGGTTAGTTTTCCTAGCCCGCTTTTCTGGGTCAGCTCAAGATGGAGAGGTGGTTCCTGTTGCCAAGAATTCTGAGCCAAGTTGGAAACCTGATCACAACCACTGTGGTCAACCAGTATTGATGGAATATTTGTTATCTTTGATCCCGACCTTCTACTTATATTTATGGCTTCCTGGCTCTTGGTATGTTGCCCTTTCTTACAGGCTACCTCGAATCCTTTCCTGAAAGAGCCAAAGTGTAGTCAAAGCTCTAGAGAATAAACGTGTCCCAGAGAATAAGTGCACTCCTAGGGGAGCAGAATCACTTCTTTAGGAGACAATGAAATGGAATTCCTTGTTATGGTACCTCTAAACTTCAGCTGTAAGAGAACTGAGTCCTTCTTAGTGTTTATCTTGAAAGATTTCAGCATGCAGAAATGCACGCCGAATAGTATCTCAAATAAATACCCAGCTCCACCACCAAGCATAACAGATCTTAATATTTTCCACATTTGCCTCAGGTTCTTAAAATAACACATTACAAATAGAAAAGGAGCCCCTGAGTCCCTTCTGCCCTCCCTAAAGGTAACCACTGTATTGAATTTCATGCGAATTGTCCGTTCCTGCTTCCCTGCTATTCCTGTTATGCATAAATGCATAAGGAGTTTATTTAATTGAGTTTTATATTTTCCAAATTTGTATAAGTCAAATGCAGTTCTTTTCCTCTACATGTTCTTTTCAGTTTTTCTGAGGATCATCCATGGTGATGGTAGTAATTGTTTCCTTTCTGTTGCTGTGATTCCTCTGTAGGCTGGGTGCTGACGTATCTCTTCCCTGCTAGTGGACATTAAGAGCTTCCTGTGGAACATACCTGCTGCTATGGTACACAATGTGCACAGGGCCTGCTGGCCTGAAGCACATGCAGCTGTGCTCACTCTTGTCACATGGCCTTATAAAGAGATGTCTGCCAGGCTCTTCTACAAGCAGACAGTCTCCTGTTGTCCCATACCATCGCTGACACTGGAGTCTTCAGTTTTTGTAACCTGGCTTGTGTTACCGAGTATTTGTTTAACTATGCAAAGATATGTTGCATTTGTTTAACTATGTAAAGATGTGCTGGATCTTTTTATGTTGTAGAATATTTGTTTAACTATGAAAAGATGTGTTGTGTTTGTTTAATTATGTAAAGATGTGTTGCTGTTTTACCTTGCCTGCCTAAGGCACCTGATTGGTCTAGTAAAAAGCTGAATGGCCAATAGTGAGGGAGGAGGTATAGGCAGGACTTCTGGGAAGGGAGAATAAGTACGAGGAAGAATTTAGGCTCATGGAAGAAAGAAAAAGAGATGCCAGGGAGATGCCAAGGGCCAGACAGACAGACACAGAGGAAGCAGAAAAGTAGGACATACAGAATTAAAGAAAGGTAAAAAGCCACAAGGCAAAATGTAGATGAAGAGAAACAGGTTACATAAGTTAAAAGAGCTTGTAAAACAAGCATAAGCTAAAGGCTGAGCGTTCATAATTAATGATAAGTCTCCATGTCTTTATTTGGGAGCTGGTTGGTGGCCCAAGAAAATTCCAGCTACAGCTGCATGAAAATAAATGTGTGTGTGTGTGTGTGTGTGTGTGTGTGTGTGTTTGGTTCTATTGTGCGTTTGTATATACACACCAGCTTGTGTGTGTGTCCGTGTGTGTATCCACCTGTGTGTGTCAGGTTGTGTGGGTGTTTGTTTTCATTTGTATATGCTAGGTGTGTGTGTGTGTGTGTGTGTGTGTGTGTGTTTGTGTATGTATGTCAGGTCGTATATGTGTGTTTGTGTGTGTGTGCCAGATTGTGTGTATGTATTATATACTAAATTGGTGACTTTTGTGCAGAAGAACGATTGCTCAAGGAATTTGTATTAAGACACGATTTACATACAGTTGTGCCAGTTAGACTTTTGTCAACTTGAAGTGAGCTAGCATCTCCTGGGCAAGAGGGAAAGTCAACTGAGAACTTACCTCCTTGAGATTAGCCTCTGGGCATGTCCGTGAGGCATTTTCTTGGTTGATGACTGATGTGTGAGGGCCTGGTCCACTGTAGTTGGTGCCACCCCTGGCCAGGTGGTCCTGGGTGGTATAAAAGGGCAGGCTGAGCAAGCCATGAGTTGCAAGCCAGTATGCAGCACTCTGCAGTGGCACCTGCCTCTGCTCCTGCTTGAGTTCCTGCCCTGGCTTTCCTCAGTGATTGGCTAATCAGAGTGTGTAAGATAAACACCATTCCCCGCCGCCCCGCACCCCAAGTTATGTTTGGTCATGGTGTTTATCACACTGATAGAAAGCAAACTAGCAGAAATAGAGTAGAATGAAATAAGTACACAATTTGGTGCCACTTGAAAACATGATTGACACCCTGCTTACTTCAGTTCTTTGTAGACGACCCCCGCCCTCCTGTGTGAGCAGCTATGGTTGTAATTCCCCACTGGGAACAGAGCCACACAGCCATACACTCTTCCTCTTCTGGCTTCTCCTACCCAACACAGTGCTTTGAGAATCAACTGTGCTGTGTTATGGATTGTTAATCCACTGATTTATGTTGCTTGGTCTAAACTTATGGCAATTTGATTATCCATTCCACTAGGCTGTTTCCAGCCGGGGCTCTGGTAGGTAAAGACATTTTTGTAGGAGTCCCTTTCTGCAGCACAACTGCTCATCACAAAGTAGTTGCAAGGTTAATTTTAGAAGGAATGGCCATGCATTTTTCATCATGGCTGGACAATTCGGCACAGCCTCCAGCAGAAGCAACGGACAGAGGCTTTGAGAGCTACATGGTTTTTGCCCGAGTTTGTTGTGAGCTTCCAAAGCAATGTGAGCTATTCTCATGTGGCTTTTCCCAACATCTCATTGATGCTTTGATTGTCTTTTCCCTCATGTGAAGTTCTGCTGGGCACATTTTTGTGTGCTTTGTGGTCATTTTTAAATCCTTTGTGAAATGTTCAGGACTGTGACCCTCTGTTGTTGTTTTTTTAATAAAGCTTGTGCGGTCTTCAGTATTAATTTATGTGAGTCCTCTATGAGTTCTGGATACAGCAGCAGAGCATGCACTTCCATGCTGAGTGACTTCTATGATCTCTCTAAAAATGCTTTTCCTACCTCAGATTGGCAGATTCCCCATCCCTTCTCCCAGAAGCTTTGTAGTTGTGCTGATCACACCTTAAACTTCCTGGATTGATTGATTGATTTTTGTTGTTTTGAGATAAGGTAATCCAGGCTGAACTCAAACTCAATACTGTAGCTCAAGCTGGCCTCAAACTGGTGATCCTGTTGCTTCAGCCTCCCAAGTACTGTGGGGACAAGTATGCACCTACCATGCTCATCTTGGAATTCTCTTTGTGAATGGTGTGAGGCAGACGTCCAGCTTCATTTTCCCTCACTTGTGGAAGCCCACTTTTTCCAATACAGACTGTTTCAAAGGGTTTCTTTCCCCACGCTGAACTGCCTTGCTATTTGAAAAGGCAAAGCCCACCGTTGATTTACACATACTTGCACAGATTTCTTTTTCATTACTATTTTGTTCCTTTTTCATTTTTTTCGTACACAAATCCTGCAGTGTCTTGATTCCTGCATCTCTATGTAAGTTTTGGAAACAAGTATTATAATACTTGGAACTTTGTTTTTCTTTTTAAAAAGTTGCTTTGGCTAATCTGTCTCCTGTATTTCCGTATAAATTGTAGAATCTGTTTGCAAACGAAATTTTTAAAAGACTTGGGACTCTATTGAGTCTACAAACCATGACTCTTACCATGCCAGATGATATGTTTGTGTATTTAAATACTTGCCAGTTGTAGTTTTTAAGACTGCAGTTTATTCTGAGGCAAATTTATTTCTGAGCATTGCTGTGGCTTGAGTCTTCCATTGCTTCCCAAAGGCCTGGGTGCTAAAGGCTGGGTTGGCCTGTGTATGACTGTGCTGGAGAGGAACACTTAAGAGACGGGGCCTAGTGAAACTGGAGCTGCTGGAGTGCTCATCCTGGAAGGGGTTATGGCTGCCATGATGCAAGCAGCTTCCTCAGCATCCCCTCCAAAGCTACCTCAGATGCAAAGCAACAAAACCAGCAGACCATGGACAAAAGTCTCTAAAGCCATGAACCGAAATAAACATCACTGTCAATTGATTATCTGGCTGGAGAGACGTCTCAAACCTGAGTTTGACTCTCAGCACACATGTAAGAGCCAAGCATGGTTCCATGTGCCTTCAATCCCAGGCCTGGGGAGGCAGAGAAAGGAGGGTCCCTGGGACTTGCTGGCTGCCCAGTCTAGAGGAATTGATGACTGTATCTAAACAAACAAACAAAAAAGATGTGGAGAGCAATTGAGGAAGACACCCCACACTGACCTCAGACCCCACACAAATGTATTCACACCTGCTTGCACACCCATATGCATATACATATAAACATATACACATACACATAAGTTGATTAACTTGGCTGAATAACACAGCATTTTTATCTATTAAAAGTATATTGCATTTTCATGCCCAATGACATAGTTGTTTTATATACAGTTGATTCTTATAATTCTTGGCTTCTATATTTGGAAATTTATCTCCTAGATAAAATTTATTTGTTACCTTCAAGCCAATACTCGTGGAGCTTTCCCAAATATTTGTGGAAATGTACAAAATGATTTAAAAACGTGAGCCACCTGGTAGACATGCTCCCGGCAGAAGTCAAACCAGGAATATTGCCTTCTTGTTTGAGTTCTCATGATGCAAGCAAGTGCTCCTTTCAATTAATATTTGGTGCCATACTTACTGCATTTTGTGCTTTTTCTTGATGATTCTGCTGTTTAAAATGTCCACAGGGTTACTGTTCCTATGTTCTCTAGTGTTCCTAAATGTAAGAAGGTTATGATGAGCATCTTAGAAAAGATGCCTGTATTAGATAAACTTTGCTTAGATCTGAAGTCACAGTGCTGCTGACATGAGCTCATTGTTAACGAACTAGCAGTATACGTGGGGAAGGATGTCTCTACGCAGAAACACACTTCAAAACCAAATAATGGCTTGCTCGATGACAAAACAGCCAAAGAGACTTCACCAGAATCTAACTTTGTATTTCCCACAGGGGCAAATACTTCGTGTTGACTAGTTTCATGTTGCCAGCAACTTTATAGAAAACAACTATCTTGTTTCTTTTTTATTGAAAATAGATTCTTTTCTCATACAATACATCCCAACCACAGTTTCCCCTCCCTCCGTTCCTAGCTCCCCTCATCTCCCCTCTCCCCTCATTCCACCCCCACTCCAAACAACCATCTTAAATGATATGAGTTTGCTATTTTGACTTTATATCCTATCTCCATCTCATATTACTTTCTTAGGACATTCCACATTAAAAATATCACACACCTTTAATCCCAGCACTCAGGAGGCAGAGCCAGGCAGATCTCTGTGAGTTCAAGGCCAGCCTGGTCTACAGAGTAAGATCCAGGACAGGCACCAAAACTACACGGAGAAACTCTGTCTCAAAAAACAAAAAAAAAGACACTTTTACATCTTCCTTTCCTATCCTAATTCTCTCCCTTTTTTCTTCTTGTGTTATCGGGTAGGCTAGGATTGCCAGTTCAATGTTCACGGAAACATGAGGTTACTCACTGGTTTTCCTAACAGTAGGCTAACCATATTCAGTACCTCACCATTTTAAGTGTAGCAGTAGGCTGTTCATAGATGAGCTAAGTTAGTTCTTTTTTATTCTTAATTTGTTGAGCTTTTTTTTAATCACAAAAGAATAATGGATTTTGTGGAACTTGTTTCTATGTCTACTGAAATGATCACATAGTTCCTCTTCAGTCTGCTCATCATATTGGTTATACTCACTGACTTTTAAGAGTTCAAGCCAACCTTGCATTCCTAAAATAATTATATATTATCTTTTCAAACATTACTTGATTTTATTGGCTCATATTTCTTTGTGTCTGCCTCTATGTTTATTAGAGGTATTGTCTGTAAAACTTCTCTTGTCTCTCTATTCCCTCCTACTCCATGATATAAAGAGACTTAGAAGAGCCAAGTACTTTTAAATATGTCTTCACTTTCCAGTAATTTCTTCTTTGACCCACAGGCTATTTAGAGGCATGCTGTTCAGTTTCTTGATTTCTTTGATCCCATTTTGTGAATACTCAGCCTCTGCTCTCTTGATACATGAATGTGGTGTCATCAACATCTAACCTGAGATTTGGCTGGCAAGCTCCTTCCCATTTCTGAATAAAGACAACATTTGTTGACATCAACTAGGCCAAAATTCCAAAACACCTGTTCTAATATTGGTATCCTTTTACTTGTCTACAAGACTGATCAATTATTGAATACCTTGAAGCTGTTTCTACTAGAGTTGTGCTTTTATGTTTTCTTTGAAACAGGGTCTCACTCTGTAGCCTGGCTTCCCCCAAAACATGTGGTGATCCTCCTGTCTCTGCCCCCTGACTGCTGGAATTACAGGCATATATGAGCATACCCAGCTTCCATATGTTTCTTTTTAAAGGTATATAATTTAAATGTATGTTTCTATCCTATCCAGTAACCAACCTTTTAAAAAGTTGAATTTAGTTCACCTATATTTACTGCTTGCAAAGTTAACATAGGTTAAATTAACCTGTAATGTATGCTTTTACTTGTCCTTCCTGTTTCGTGTTTTCTGTTCCTCTTTCAACTGCTTTGTTTGTGGAGACCACATTGCTTGTTGCTGCTGGTTCAACACCAGACTTCACACATACTAGCAAGTGCTCTACCTCCAGCCCCGTGGTCCACAGTGGTCCACTTCCTTCCCTGTCAAGCTAGAGTATCAAGTAAGGATGGGCATGAGGAAACTCCTTCCCATCTTTGATAAGAACTCTCATTTTCTATCCTTGCATTATTCAGTGTTAACTACCTAGGGTCTTGGTGCCAAGCAAAAGACTTATATTTGATCATCCTCAATACCATGTCTCCATTCTGACAGGACAGACCGCCACCCCCTGTTCCCAGTGTTTCCGGAGCCACCACTGGCTCTAACTGATCTTCCATGTCAGCCCCTGACTTCCAGTGCCCAGAGCCCCGGTGATCCATCCTTCACACTTGAGCCACTCTGACATGAAAGCTTGCTGCTTGGGAGATCACTCAGGACCAGGCTTCCTCCTTCGGATCACTTGAGTGATGATCACTTGGCACCAGGCTTCCTCTAGGTCCACAAAGAACAGACTAGCTAAGAAGGTAGCCTGATGGACATTAACTTCTTTTTTTTAAGTTTATATTTTAAATTTTTTATGTAATATGTTTTGATCTTGTTTTTTCCTCCTCCAGCTTATCCCAGATCTGCCCCATCTCCCTACCCACTCAACTTCATGTTCTCTCTCTCTCTCAAAAAAAAAACACAAAAAGCAAAAAAACAGTCCAAAAAACCGAAAAAAAAATCAAAATCAAACAAAAAATTAGTAAGACAAAAATGCCAAAATACCCCCTCCCCCACCACCACCAACAACAAATAACATGGAGTTGCTTTTGTGTTTTCCAACTTCTCCTGGGCATGGGGCCTGCCTTGAGTGTGGTTAGTCTACCCAGTGACAAGCCAGTGAAGAAATTCTATTATAAATAGCTCTTTTATTAGAGGTTGGGTCCTCTATCCTCTGCCCCCTCTCAGCCCTGGACTCTGTCTGGCTTGATCCAGTGCAGACCCTGTGAGTGCTGCCACAGTCCCTGTGAGTTCACATGTACGTTAGTCCTATGGTGTCTGGAAGAGTTTCCCTGGGGTCTTCCACCTCCTCTGGCTCTTACAATCTCTCTGCTGCCTCTTCCATATAAATGCCTGAGCCTTGGTGTGTTTAGGGGGTCGCGAAGCGGGGGTTTGATAAGGACATTCTCTTCTTCATGCTTAAAGCCACGGAATGTCACCTGTCCCCAGGATACCAACCCTTACAATCCCCGTATCTCCTGAGTTGTTGCTCATTTCTTCATTTATCATGGTAAAAAGTCAGACATAGAGTAACTTTCTTTTGGGAAATTGTTTTTATTATCTTCTCAACACAAAGAAAACAGAAGCCAGACAGCAGGGAGATGGCTCAGCTGATAAAGTACTTGCTGGACAAGCATGAGGACCTGAGTTCGGATCCCCAGCCCAGCACCCACGTAAAAGTTGTGTTTGGTAGTGATGCATGTCTGTAATCCCAGCAGTGGGGAGACAGAGACAGGAGACTTCCTGGGACTTCCACCCAGTCTAGCCAAATCAATGAGTTACAGGTTCAGTGAGAGACTGTGTCTCAAAAAATAAGATGGGGAGCAATTGAGGAAGACACTATTGGCCTCTCTTCATACACACATGCATCCATCCATATGTACACACACACACACACACACACACACACACACACACACACACACACACGGGGGGGGGGGATTGGAGAATATAACCCAGTGTTTTCTCTGTAAAATGGAGTGGGACTAGATCCCTTTTGTTAACGTCAACAACTTTCTTGCCTGAAAACATAGCTGGTATTCAGCCAATCACAAGTTCCTAAAGGCCTCATTTTCAGTTTACATCACAAAATTGGCATCAACAAAACAAAAAAGGAAAGTTCTTCAGTCCAAGGTTTCTATGGAGATGATGGTCACTGCATCTCCTCCCCACCTACGTGCCATATAGATTGCCAAGTTCCGATCTGAACTCCACATAGCCTGCCTTCCACACAACCACAAACATCTGCCTGTAGGTACGCGTGACGGTGGCTGGGCTCCACCTTGAGTGCCAGCAATGTTATGCAACACAGTGACAACAACTGATAGAGGAATTCCAACTTTCCATCCAGCAAAACATTCATCATTCTGTTTACGGCCAGCTTCTACCTTGCAGATAGAGATATGGCTTGGACCTGTTTTCTTCTGAGGAATGAAATAGCAATGCTTCAACTATTTTAGCCTCTGCTCTTAGTACTAGAGTTTACCTGTTTCGTATAGCAAAGTGGTATGTTTTGTTTGTTCTGGAAAAATTAAATTGATTTGTCAAAGTTGTGCTTTGTCTGATAATGATGTAGCTCTCAGAGCACTTCCGGAGTACAGAAGAAGTGAGGAGCTAGAGGCTAAAAGGTCACTAGTTAAATCAAACCGGATTAAAAAAAAAAGATTTCTCTTTTAATCTCTATGGCATGTGTATGAGTATTTTCGCCTGCGCTTGTGACTGCATACCGCCTGCATGCCTGGTGCCTGTGGAGGTCAGAAGGTGGCATTCGATGCTCTGGAACTGGAGTTATGGATGGCTGTGAGCTGCCATGTGGGTGCTGAGAACCAAACCTGGGTCCTCTGGAAGGGCAGCCAATATTCTTTAACTGCTGAGCCATCTCTCCAGCCCCCAAAGCCCAAACCTTACACAGAATTACTAACCAACAATTGTGCTTCCTGGTCCTGGGTTGGTCCTCTGCGTGTGTGAAACCATTGGTTTATAGATTTTCCTTGGCGTGTTGTTTTCTCGACCCTTGTTTATTCTGGACTCGGCTTGATATTTTCGTTTCTCTTATTTGCATTTTAGTGCTGATTTACTCACCAAGTTGTCTCAGCTCACTCCCTGCTGGGGCCTACGAGTGGCCTGACGAAAACGATTGGTAAATATCCATGTTGACTTGTCTTTGTCTTGCTGTGGTTGGTGTTTTAATATTCCCCACTGCCAGGGAAGCAGAAACTTGGTTGGTGGGATGGAATTCCCTTCCTAGCTCTGAGGCTGTGGTTGGCCTGTCTGGTTAACACTGGCTCCTTCCCGCTCCCATCATGGTGTGTCAGGACTCGGTTCAAGAATGCAGTCATGAGGATCCTGAGTGCGTGTGACCTCAGTTTCCTCAAAACACAGGATTGTTCTTAAAATGTGCTTTCATGCTTCTCCCAGGTGTAGCAGATAGGAGTGAGTTTACTTCAGATTATTCGTTACAACTGGCTATTGTTATTTGTTTATATGACTCTATGGAAAAACATGGTTTTTTGCTACATGCGGCTTGTCCTTGTGATTGTACGTTTTACTCAGGTGACCCTTCTTAACCCTCAGAGTATAAATTGTCTGGTGCTCTGAATAAAGGTGGCTATTGCATGAGACTTTCGTCTGCCTCGTTCGCCAGCTCCATTCTCCCGGGTCTCACTGCCTCTAGAGCTGTGACACCTGGGGAGTCAACCAGACCTAAGCCGGTGACCACATCAGCTACTGGCTCCAGTAGGTCCAATTGCATTTATTTGATTTGGGTGTGGGTGTGTGCCGTGGCACACATGTCCACCATGTAGGTCCCAGGCATTGAACTCGGGTCGTCAGGTGTGGCAACAGATACCTTAACCTGCTGAGCAGTCTCGCCATCCCATCGAGTAGGTTCAGTCAGAGAGAAGTGCAGACTGCTTTCTTTCTCACTTTGAAAGGGAAAGCTGAGCAGTTGGAGCAACGAGGGGGACCCAGGCTGTACCATGCTTCAATCTCTCTCTGCCGCTAAACTCTGTATCTACAGCACGATGTTCGGGGCCTCAGCAAGGGAGATATAAAGGCTGGGGTCTGGAGTCACCTGAGGTTCAGTCACATGGTGGTGGATGCTGGCTACCAGCCAGAATTTCCGTGTTACTGAAACAAACCTCTTCTACTGGCTGCTTTGGGCTTCCTAGCATGGTGGCCGAGACCCAAGAACAAGCTTCCCAAACTCCACCATCTTTATGGACTAGCTCAGGAGTCATACAGGGGCTCAGCTCCCAGCAAATAGCAAAGTTGCGCTGTCACAACGACCTCAGCAGCCAGTTTTTTGTTTGTTTTCTGTTGTGATTTTTGGTTTTGTTTTGGTTTTGTTTGAGTCAGGTCCTGTGTAGCCTGAGCTGGCCTCAAACTCCTTATATAGCCAAGGGTGACCTTGAACTCCTAGCCATCCTGCCCCAACAACCCACGTGCTGGGATTATAGGCATCTGACATCACCCAGTTGCTGTAGCTTTTGAAAATTACCATTTGCCATTTTGTAGTGTTTCCTTCCGTTCCGCTGTCCAGGGAACCACACTGAGCCTGGTCTGGACGAGATACCTTCATCAGATGTGTGCAGCGCCCTGCACTTCCCGTGCTGTGTCAACTGTAATCTCTAGTTACCCGTTCTTCTGGCCTAAGCTCCCTCGCATGGTCTCTTCCCTTTGCAGTTCTGTCTCCAGCAGTCAGTAAAATATCGGATGACTGCTCAAGCTTTGCCCTGGCCTTTGTAGACAAACCCATTTCAGAGACCGCCTCACCCCCCACTCTCAGCGTCTGTCTTAGTTTCTGTGGCTGTGATAAAACACCATGACCGAAAGCAACTTGGGGGGGGGAAAGGTTTGCTTCATTTTACAGTTCCAGCACAGCCCATCATCTAAGGAACTCAGGGCAGGAACCTGCAGGCAGGAACTGAAGCAGAGACCGTGGAGGATGGCTTATGACTCATGGCTCGATCAACCTGCTTTCTCATACACCCGAGGGGGTGGCACCACCCACAGTGAGCTGACCTCCACAGTGGGCTGACCCCCCACAGTGGGATGTCCCTCCCGTATAAATCATTAACCAATAAGTGCATGCATAAACTTGCACACGGGCCAATCTGATGGAGACATTTTCTCAACTAGATTCCCTCTTCTCAGATGACTCCAGCTTGTATCAAGTTGACAAAAAAAACCCACTAACCAGGACAACGTCTTTACATCCTGCTGTTCCAGTCCCTCTGTGCTGCCAGCCTGTGCATCTCCCAGATGCCAAGCCCAGACCTTTAGAAATCAGCATCAAAGAGCATTCGGAACAATCCCATGGTGGCCCTGCCTGGCAGCCAACTGTTCCATTTTATCAAAGTCACCATGTGTGCACAACAAAGAAAGCAGAAAAGGAAAAGTATGTACCCTTGATACTAGATAAGAAGACCTCACGGGCATTGCAGTGGCCAAAGATGGAAGCCATTAAGTGTGATGAAAGTGCCATAAAGCAGAGGAAGACAAAAATGCAAAGCATGTGCACCAAATGCTGGAAATGCCTCTCCAAAGATGGAACGGGGGCTTCTCTCTCTCTCTCTCTCTCTCTCTCTCTCTCTCTCTCTCTCTCTCTCCCTCCCTCCCTCCCTCCCTCCCTCTCCTCCACTCCCTTCTTCAGCTTTCTATGAATAAGAGGGTCCCCCACAATGCATAAAATTTCCTTGTCATCATTGGGTGTTGTGTGAGGTGGTGCACATGTGTGATATATGTGTGTGTGCATGTGTATGTAGATGCATGTGTCTGTGTGTGTATAGCCAGATGCATGAGACCAGAGGATTACACTGCTTGCCTTTCTCCATCAGTCTCTGCCTTGATTCCATGAGACAGTCTCACTGAACCTGGAGCTCATCACTTCAGCTAGGATGGCTAGCTAGCAAGCACCTTGGATCTGCCTGTCTCTGCTCCCCAGTGGTAGGGTTATAGGCATATATGGCCAGGCCTGACTTTTATGTAAGTGCTGGGGTTCTGAACTCAGGATCTTACCTACTGAGCCATCTCTCCAGCCTGAACTTTTGATTTCTTAACAGCTTTGCAAGGACACCTTGTGCACTAAGTAAGGTGTGCCGTTCATCACAAGCCTACATCGGCTCTGCCCATCACATTCAGCAGTGACTCGGTACCTGTCCTGTGGACTTATGTTGGTGATGGTGACCACTTTAATGGACTGTGCCTGATGTAAGCAGCAGATGGTTCAGGATTGGCAAGACATTTTCCTAAAGGTTAGCACATATCTATTTGTTACCCTGGGAAACATTTTCTTGAAGACTGGCCTGGGAATGCCCAGCTCAGGGAATTAATGAGTAAGTGAAGTCTTAAGTTTGAGTCGTCTGTCCCCATTCCAGCCTGTGATCAGGCTCCCATCAGACTCTTCTGCCTAGCACATTTGGGAACCAGCATTTTGGCCATTGGTGTCATTAGACTCAAACACCTCTGAGCCATTCCCTGAAGTCAGGCAAGGAATCCATTCTAACCTTGTAACCTGGTCAAATGCCAGGTGATAGGAGCCCATATTAACATGAAGAAATTGTTTCGCGACAAGAACAATCCGAAGATGTCCCTGAGTCGCTTTGAAGTGCCCGCTCTGCCCACCTTCAAGTGTCAAGGGCTCACACCCGTCTCCCCACGCTGAAAGGGAGCAGCAGGTTCGGGTAGCCACCCTTCTACCGGGCCTCTTCGGAGCACGGCACAGGTACAGGCCAGGCCCTGCTGAATGTGAAACGTCTTCAGAAAGACGTCGCCAGAGTTGGGGTCAGAACCTGGCAGCTCTAACCAACCAGGGCCAGTCTCCTGTCTCCAACAGGTGAACAAAACAGACAAGATAAGAGTGAGAAGCATAAAAGGGCACGTATTTGATGTGGCTACTTTGGGAAGAGGAACAAGGAGGTCCGATGACACATGTGTGCCCCACCCCCGACACACACACCTCCCCTACCACAGTCCATCTTCCATGTCTTGGCATGAGGTCTGAACTTAAATGGAGGCTCAGGGTATGCATAACTTAGTAGTTCTTGGCAAGGTGTGGCCCCACCCATCATTTTCTCAGTTCCCGTCTCCCTGGCAAGGTCTGTAAAATGTAAACCTCTGTTCAGGAGACAGGCCCTACCCCTGGCTGACATCAGGGACATAGATTTTCTCTTCTTACAGCGTGACATTCCTGAGGAAGTTCCAAGTTGGGGAGTCTGATTGCCAAAGAGGGGGATGAATATCTCTTCTGAGTATCTTCCTTCCCTGCAGGCTGGTTACTGAGCTGGTGGGTAGTGTAGTACAGGTCACTTTGGATAGTTGTAATGTAGAGACTGAAGTCTGAGTATTCATATGGGTAAAGCATCTGGCTTGCATGTTGACAGTGGAGGATAACAGGAAAGGATGGTTTTGACAAAGCCTGTGGGGGAGAGCAAAGCTGTCCCAGAGAACCCCAGCCCCGCATGTCAGAAAGCAGAGGCATTTGGTACTGTGACTGGCTGGACTATGTAGTCATGGTTCTTACAAAGCTGTCACTCAACAGTGGTCAACAAGCTGGCCATGAAGATGCTGTAGTCACATGTGAGGAGACTGGTGATGACTGACACACAACAACATCATCCATCAGACCAATTATGGAAATGTGTCAAGCCCTGTGGAGCCTGGTCCTGCAGTATTCTGTACTCCATGTAATAGATCCAAGTTCAGGTACAGACGTCTTCATCTGCTGGTTGATTCCATCAACTGTACTTGTCGTCAGGGAAGGCCCTGCCTACCTACCTCCTCCCTCTCTCTGTCCTCTGTCCATGTTGCTGCCTGTCTACCTCCTCCCTCAGTCTGTCTGTCCTCTCTCCAGGTTGCTACCTGTCTACCTCCTCCCTCTGTCTGTCCTCTCTCCAGGTTGCTGCCTGCCCCTCCTCTCATGCTGCAAATACCCTTTGCACGTTTGTCTTTTCTATCTTTACTTTGGTCTCAGAACTCCCTATAATCTCCCTTTGTCTTTCCCCCTTCATCATTCAGAGGGACATCACACTTTCTCCCCCACACAAACACTCTCTCTCTCTCTCTCTCTCTCTCTCTCTCTCTCTCTCTCTCTCTCTGTGTGTGTGTGTGTGTGTGTGTGTGTGTGTAATTCCGTTATCCTCTGATGGAGATAAGGAAGTATGAGTTTCAGTAGGAACTGGTCTCTACAAGTTATTTGCAAAGAGCAAAAGACAGGCTGGGAGCAGTGGCCCAGCGGCTAAGAGCACTTGTTCTTTCCCGAGGACCCAGGTTCAGTTCCCAGCACTCACATGGTAGCTCACAGCCATCTGTAACTCCAAGGGCTCTAATAACCTCTTCTGGCCTCCAAGAGCTCCAAGCACACATGTGGTGTACACATATACAGGTAGGCCACACACACATAAATATTAAATTAATAATCTAAAAGGAAAAAAGAAGAAAACATTAAATACAAGGCATTTGCAGATATGGCCACCTGATCATCTGTACCCACCATCCTGCACTTTGGCAGTGTTCTTCCATGATAACTCTGCTCCAGCCTTGGACTTCACTATCCCAATGTCCTTGTTTTTGTCTTTGTTTGAGCATATTCAGTTTCCAATCTGCAGTTTTAGCTCAGTTTTCTAAGACCTCCATGAACATGGTTTTAAATCCCCATGTTTACCACTGTCTCTGGAAATTATTCCCAGTGCTGCTATGTGGCAAGGGAGGGAAGGTGTTTGGACAAGCAGCATCTAAGGCCCTAAGGCCAAGAGACCAGAGTAGAGAGCATTAATTCCTGTGTGTCTCATACTGTCCCTGCCCTCAGGGACAGGCTTGAACTGTGTTCGGTCACCTGTTTGTTGGCCTGGCTGTTGGTATAGGGTACACAGTGTTAGTGCTGGGAGACACCACTTACTGTATGAAAAGTGAGATTTTATGATATACATCTTTCTTGTTTTGTTTTGAGGCAGGGTCATGTAGCCTAGGCTGGCTTCAAACTCACTATGTAGCTGCCATTGAACTTCTGCTCTTCCTGCCCCCACGTCTCAAGGGCTGGGGTTGCAGTTGTGCACTGTCGTACCTGGTTTTCTGCAGTGCTGGGGAAGACAGGGCTTCCTGCGTGCTTGGCAAGCACGCTGCCAGCTCAGCGACATCCTCAACCCCACAGAGCATCGAACCCAGTGGGAACCGTGATTTATCTGAGAAGTCATTTTCCAAAGCAGATGGTTCAGCAGCCTTGGCAGGATTCCTCCATCTCCTTTCATCTGCATCCTCCCAGGCCCGCTGCTTAGCACTGTTGTGAAGTAAAAGAAACCAGGACCCCTCCAAGGACAGATGAGTCCTTGTGTCGAGAGAGTCAGAATGAGCCTGGAACAGTCTGCTGTTACCAGAAAGTAAGGGTTTTATTTAAAAACATGTTAGGGGTAATAGCCGAAGACTGAAGCACCAATTTAAGGGTCTCTGTGCATGAGGCTGGGACTCTTTGAGCACAAAGTGTTAATTGTATTGAGGGAACTTGAAATAAGCTAGGCCTATGAAGGACCAATGGATTCATAATTAGACCCCCAAAAGAAAAGTATAAAATATATAAATTTATATAAAATTAAAGCTTAGGGGTAATTTTTTAAAGATTTACTTTTTTTACATTTGTGGTGTGTGTGTGTGTGTGTGTGTGTGTGTGTGTGTGTGTGTGTGTGTGTGTGATATGCATGCATGTGCTCATGGAGGCCAGAAGATCCCCCGGAGCTGGAGTTACAGGCAGTTGGAGGCTGTCTCTGAGGAGCAGCAAGTGCTCTTAACGGCTGAGCCACTTCTCCAGCCCCTGGGGGTAACTTTTGAAAAGGTATTCAATTCTGGATATATCTCTTGATAATGAATTTCTAAAAGGGCATCATTTTTATACAGGTATTTTGTTATTCCACTAAATTAGTATTTCATAAAAATATAAATATGTGTACATCTGTTTGTTTCGGAGGGATCGTAGAAGGAAGGAAGAAATAAAGCAATGTTTCTGGATAGTAATGAGCTTCATCACAAAGAGAGGAGAATGCTTTGCCCAGTAATGTGATTGGTGCATAGTAAGTCAGGTGGGCAAACATTCCAATATTTAATGTGGATCCATGATAGCACAACAATTATCTTCTGGAAGAGCCAATAAGCTGAAATACTACAATTCTCTAATTGGTATCCTAGAAATAACCTTTATTTCCCACATTCTGAAGGCTGGCAGACCAGGATCAAGGTGCCAACAGACTGGATGTCTGGTCAGGGCTTGTTCTTCATGGAGGGCAACTTCTCGCTGTGCCCTTGTAAGGTGGGGGACAGACACACTCCCAGAGATCCCTTTTACTTGAGCACTGACACCACTCTTAGGGGTAGTCATGACCAGTTCCCCCAAAGCCTTCACCTTCCAACACCACTGTTTTGGAGACTGGGATTTCAACATGTGGATTGGGGGACATACAGTTGGCTCATAGTGAGGGTCTTTAAAGAAGATGAATTAACCAAATACATCAGAGAGGAAGAATGTAGGACCCATTCCCAGTGCTTCATCTCACAGGAAATTAAAGCACCAGCTGACCCTATTCATCTCAATAATAAAATACCAATACACAGTACGGAATTCTTTAGAAATAACAGACCCAGTCAGTACATCATGCTGATAGGACATCGGATTTTGTAACTTTGGCAAAGTGAGACTTTAAAAGTACATCACTTCCTAAAAGGCATCAGGTTGTAAATAACAACAACCACAATAATAATATTGACAAAACCTGGGGGAAGGTATCGCCTTAAAAATGGTATTGTGGTCACTCTCGGTGTTGGAAGCTGACCCCACCTGGTGGCCAGCCCGGTGCCCAGACTGAAGATGGATCAGCAGTGATCCAGGCTCTACGGCTTGTGGAGCTGAGTATGGATACTTCCTCTTTAGGGCTCGTAACATTACTCCACCCCTGGGAAGATATAAAAACATACAACTGAAACCTTAGGAAGATATTAAAGTACGTACACCAATATCCCCTAGGAAGGTGTGAACCAAGCTCATGAATCATCAAAGAAGTGAGTAAGTCCATTGTTCTGTGGCCTTAGCCTGGGCGCGAGTGGAAGTGTGATAAGCCCGGGGGTTGTGCAGCTGTGGAGGCTTGACCATGTTTGAAGAGCTCAAAGCACAGCCCTAGTGAATTTATAATTGTATTTTTAATGATTCAGAAGATTTTAATCAAGTTAACATCATCTTAAACTATCAAGATAAATTGTTCAATGTTTTCGTTGCCTATTACATAATTATAAAATGTAATTTTGGGGAGAGTATTTAGAACAAGTCTCAGATATGATATTGTTTCACCTTTCAGGCTATTAACATATATCTAAATGATAATGCCTTCAAAAACATATAATAACCACCATGCAGCATATCATACCATAATATGAAATATGTCACTTGATATCATTGCACATTCATATATTTTTCCAATCTTAAAAAACAAAAACAAAACAACACTCTGGTACTTTGAATCCAGAATCAAATAGATTCTAAATTGCAGTTTAAAGGAGGAAATATCCCCATGTATTTATTTATGTGTCTGAATATATAGCTTTAAATATAAAGGTTTGAGTGCTTGGACCCCAGCTGGTAGCATTGTTAAAGAAGGCTATGGAACCTTTAGGAAGTGGAACCTTGCTGGAAGAAGTGGGTCACTGGGGGTGGGCCTTGATTTTCACAGAACTCTTCCTGCTCTTTCTGCTTCCTGGAGAGATGGTTCAGTGGTTAAGAGCACTTACCACTCTATCAGAGGTCCAGAGTTTGGATACCACTGGACAGCTCACAAATACCTGTAGCTCCAGTTCCAGGGATCTCCAATGCCCACTTGGAGTTGCTTTGGGCATCCTTGCACATAAGTGTGCATATACACACACACAGACATGCATACATGAAAAATAAAATAAATCTTACAAAATTAAATCAGCAGGTTGTAAAAAACAAATGTATGCTTACCACATTGCAGTCATTCAGAAATGAATTCCAAAAACATAATTGCCAGAGACAAGCTTGCGTGGGTCCCCATGTTTTCTGTGACTCTTCTGAGCAGATGAACTGGTTGGCTTTTGTTCTGAGCTATCTTTTCAAGGATCTTATAGAAATAGTCTGTACAAACAAAACCAGCCTCTCCTCCCCAGCAGAGGACAGGGCTGTATATTGTCCAGTAAGATAGAGATGGGAAATCGGTCTGGAGCAAATGTTCGGTGGGCTGGCTCACAGCCCCGCTTAGAAAAGTTGGACATTTCTTGTGGGGAAATGGCTCAGCAGTTAAGACCACCAGCTGCTCTTCCAGAAGACCCAGGTTTGATCCCCAGCACCTACATGATGACTCACAACCATCAGTTAACTCCAGTTCCAGGAGTTCTGGAATTTCTTCTGGCCTCTGCAGACACCAGGCACACATGAGGTGCACAGACATGCCTGCAGGCAAAACAGTCATACACATGAAATAATAACAAAGATTTGTTTTTAAGGTTTGAGTTTCTCAAGCCCACTGTCCCTCAGCTGTGACTCAAACCCACTGCAGACTCCTGCAGCTTCACACATGCACTACTCCCCATGAGCTTTCTGGATGAATCAGGACAAACTACGAGAAAGGGAAGTGATGAGACCCTTCGCCTTTGAGCCGGAAGCCCTGTCCTCTGTTCTGAATCTGTGGCTACTCTCCACGGTACTTATATTGTTATCGCATCTATTTATTGGGGGGAGGCACATGCATGCCATGGCATGCACGTGGAGGTCAGAGGGCAACATGTTTAGTGTGTTTCTCAATTGACCATGCAGATCTCAGGGCATTGACCTTGGGTCATCGGGCTTCACAGTAAGTGCCTTTAACCTGCTGAGGCATCTCATCAGCCCTCTTTATAGTTCTTGATACTAACTTAAAAGTAGATCCCACAAGCCTGAGTGTCGTAGTACACAATTAGATGATTTCTAAGTTAAAAAAAGAACTCACGAAACTATTAAAATAAATAAGCCAGAAGCATCTTAAGTTCAACTTTACAGGTCCAGATAAACCAGTATTTAAAGGGGAAAATTTACAAATTCAAACAAGTTTATCAGGAATCAAGACATTTTGAAATCTGTCAAAGCAAGTGTTTAACTCTAACAAAATGAAGAAGAAATAGTAACGAGCAAGGAAATGATAGTGTAACACTGTGATGGTAACAACAATCAATATTGAAGATAGGCAAGAACCTATAAATTGTTCATTATTTTATGTGTACATTTGTGTGTATGTTCATAGGTGTGCAGGTCAAAGGTCAACCTTGAGTATAGTTCCTCAGGTGCCAGCCACCTTGATTTGTGTGTGTTTGTGTGTCTATGTCTGTGTGTGCAGGTACATGCACCCATACATGTACATCCATGCGTATACACCCATGTGTCCACATGCGGAGGCCAGAGGTCAATGTCATGTGTCTTTCTCTATCACTCTGTACCTTATATTTTGAGACAGGGTCTTACTGACCTAGGGCTCGCTCTTTCAGCTGGCCAGTGGTTCCCTGGGATCCTGTCTCTCTCTGCCCAGCCGGTGCTGTAGTTACAGACACGTGCTGCCTTGCCTGGCTTTTGCACAGGTTTGGGGACCTGAACCCAGGTCCTCATACTTGTACAGCGAACATTCTCCATACTGAGCCGTCTCCACAGTCCTCACCTCATGGTTTGAATGCTTAATTTTCAGCTGATATCACCATGTTGGGAGGTTCTGGAAACTTTGGGGAGTGGGCACTAGTTAGAGGTCACTGCCAAGGAGCATGTCCAGGGTAGGTTATCTCTGCCCACTTCCTGCCTGTTCTCAGTCAGCCTCCTGGTCTACCACGGTGTGTGTGAACAGCCTCCAGCACACCCTCTAGCCACCAGGAACTGAGCTGTTGTATCAGGCCTTTGTCGCCTTGACAGACTGAAGCCAGGAGCTGAAATCAGTCTTTCTTCCTCTAAGTTGTTTCTGTCGGGGACTATGGTCTTAGAGACACAAGAGCACTGAATACAGACACCACAATTCTCAACGTTTTTCTACCAAGTCACAGAGGCTCAAACTATATGAAGTAAGAGTTGATAGACCTGAAAGGAGAAAGAAACACATTTCAGCATCTCTCAATAATTGATAACACATGCAGGAAACCACTAAAAGCATAGAAGACTTGACCAAAAACAATAAACACTATAAATCAAACATTTACACATTTGTACTTGTAGATTCCACCCAACAACATGACACACACTCTCTTCACGTGAGTATGTACGAGACAGACATTGTTCTAGGATATGAAACAAGCCACCAGGAATTAGCAATAATTCAGTTCTTTCAAAGGACATTTTCTAACTACAATGGAATCAAAAGTTGATTTTTTTTCAAGATTAAGATACCTGGAAAATAGCCAACTATATGGAAACTAACACACAAGAAATAAAAAATTGAACTAGATGAATATAAAAACATAATAGCTCAAATATAGAAATATGCTGATAAAATAATATCTGGGCCACGGAGATGACTGAACAGCTAAGAGTGCATGCCATTGTGCCTGATGACGTAAGCTCATTTCCTGGAGTCCAAATGGTAGAAGGAGAAACACAACCCCAGCAAGTTGTCCTCTGACCTCCACAGGTGCACAGATGCCTCCCCCCAACACACACAAATACACACACAACAATCAATATAAAATTTAACACTTGAGGAAAATGTACGGAAAGTTCTCAAATTGGTATTATTGCTCTCCACCTTATGAAAAGAACAATGAGGCTGGAGGCACAGACTTCTAATCCCAGCACTGGGAGCCTGGAGCAGGAGGATGCTGAGTGGGACGCACCCTGGGCTCCAGACTAAGAGTGAGCCTCAAAGCAACAATAATCACCCCAAGAAAGGAAAGCAGAGGAAGGAAAGGAAAGAGCACAAAGCAAACTTCCAAATTAATGAAAAGCCAGGGTGGGAGGGATGGCTCAGTGGTTAAGAGCCCTTGCTCTTGCAGAGGACCCAAGTTCAATCCGCAGCATCCATCTGGTGCTCACAATCATCCATTATGTCAGTTTCAAGGGATCTGAGCCCCTCTTCTGATGCCCTCAGGCATGAAGCATGTATGTGGTACACATACACACATACAAACAAAACACACACAGAAGTTTTTTAATTAATGGAAAGTAAAATACTCGTTTTTAAAGAAATCAACAAAATTCATAATCTCTAGTCAGAATAATTAAAATTTTTAAAAAGAAGGGAAATGCCTCATTGGTTAAAGTGCTTGCTTTAAGAGTTTGGCTCCCAGCACCCACAGAAATGCCTCAGGAGTGTGGCAGGCCACCTGGAATTCCAGCCTTGGGAAGGAAGATACAGCGGTTCCACAGGGTAAGTTGGCTAAGGAGACGACTAGCCATACCAACCAGCTCTGGGTTTGACTGAGAGACCCTGCCTCAATGAAGGAGGTAGAAAAGCCATGGAGGGTGATTCCTTCTATCAATCTCCAGCTCAGGCCTTCACATGCATGTGCATCCCCACCCACTCATACATGTCCACACACATCTAAACATGCATACATGCCTCCACTTATGGTATAGAAGATCTGGGCAGTGCTGGCACATGTCTTTAATCCCAGCACTCAAGAGGCAGCCAGATCTCTATGAGTTTAAGGTCAGCCTAACCCACAGAGTGAGTTCTAGGACAGCCAAGGGCTGAACCCTGTCTCGAAAAACCAAACCAAAACAAACCAAAACAAACAAACAAACAAGAAAGCAAACCCAGAATGTACAACAATATCAAGAAATAGAAAAAGACACAAACTGCCTATTCTACAGACATTAGCAGAATCTGAAAGGAATTTGTGAATAGGTCTACACACACTTAGAAGCTTAGATGAAATGGACCAGTTAGTTGAAACACACAAACACCCAAAGTTCAAGAAAAAGAATGATGTAACATTCTGTTTAGTTAAAAAAAAAAAAAAAACAAAATTTTCAAAAAAACAAACAAAAAATAAAATAAAACTTAATTTAACTGGCATCCCTAGTAAGTTAAATCAATTTTTATTTTATTTTTTGTTTGTTTGTTTGTTTTTTGAGACAGGGTTTCTCTGTGTAGCTCTGGCACCTTTCCTGGAACTCACTCTGTAGCCCAGGCTGGCTTCAAACTCATAGAGATCTGCTTCCCGATTGCTGGGATTAAAGGTGTGCGCCACCACTGCCCAGCTGAATCAAATATTTAAGTAATAAAGAATGTTAACTCCACACAAACTCATCTAGAAATTTTCAGCAGACTAACACACTTCCCAACTCACTCTTAAGCCCAACATGACTCTGACATGAAATTCAAGAACAATATGAAAAAGAAAATTCCACAGGGCTAGAGAGATGGCTCAGTGGTTCAGAGCACTTGCTGTTCTTGCAGAGGACCTGAGTTTGAATCCAGCACTCATATGGCAGCTCACAACTGCCTATAATGCCATCTCTAGAGAATGTGACACCCTTTTCTGGCTTCTGTGGACACCGCTCCCCACACATGTCATACACACAGATGCACACACATACACATAAATAAAATCTTTTTAAAATAAAAATTACATTTCAAGCCCCTCATGAACACAGACACAAAAATTCTTGATCATATTTTAGTGAATGAAATCTGATAACATAAAAGATAATGCACCACAGCCACGTGCCTTTCATCCTGAATGTAATGTTGGCACAGCATTCGAAAACTCAAATCAGTGTCATTCAGCACAGTAACAAAAGAAAAAACAGACTCTCCTTTGACTGGATACAGAGAAGTGCTCTCAGCCCTCACACAAGGCAGAGGGGTCTATCTGGGAGAGCAGGTCCATACAGCCTTGTGAGGGACAATGAACAAGAATCCCCTCCCTCAAGGACACCTCACTGGTTCTGGCTGGATTTGGACAAATCCAGGCAGACTTCACCATCAGTTGGAGAGTGGAGTGGGTAATGAGCATGTCTCTGACCTGCTCTGTGTGAAAGCCCCACCTGCCACCTGACTCCCACATTAGGATACTGGTTTCACTAGTGCCAAGACAGTAGGATTTCGGATGGACACACGGACAGCTATTATCAAGCCCTTCTTCCTTCATTGCTCATACTAATCCCCCTCACCTCCGAATCCCTCGGTGGTGGCTAAAAGCCTTTTTATGTAGGTCAATGCTCCGTTGGGTAAATAGTGACTACCGTTCAAGGCAACACTCGCTGTCTGTGCATGCCATCCCGGGGATGCCGTCCTGGGTGGATTATAACAGCAAGTCTTGGGCTTTGTTTGCTAGACAGTCTTAACCTGTGCCGACAGCTCCCGCTCTTCTGTCAAATCACCCATCTATTTTCACAGAATAATCTTCACTTTAGTATTCCTCCAGGGTTCTCTACCCAAAGCTTATTGTTAACGTGGCTTCATCACTGAGGAGAGGAATCCTGCAGGCAAGAGCCAGAAAAGGCAATACAAACCTTGGAAACAGGGCCCGTGAAGGAAGGAAAGAATTGATTCCCACAAGTTGTCCTTTGAACCAGACATTCATGCCACACACATATACATGCACGCACAAATTTTAAAGATTGCAACCATAGAAACACCGATTTTTATTTTAAATTGTTGTTAAGATTTTCAAAAAGTTGTGTGTATGGGTGCATCTGTATGTGGGTTTGTGCACATGAGACGTGTCTGTAGAGACCAGAAGAGGGTAGCAGACCTCCTTGAAGCATGAGTTACAGGCAGTTGTGAGCTACCTGAGTGGGTGCTGGGAACCAAATTCAGGTCCTCTGCAGAAGAACTACGTCATCTTAACTGCTCGTCTCTCCAGCCCCTGACTTTTTAATCAGTGCGCATGCCATTTTGGGGGTGACATAAAATTTATATAAAAAAGGAAAGAAAAGGCATAGTTTGCTCACTGCCTCCACAACCTCAGGCCCAAGTGGCCGTCCTGACTCCTAGTAATATTCTTTTCTGCTGAGTCAGCTCACAGCCCTTCAGTACCGCCAACCCCAACTATCATGTGAAACCGGTTTTCCATTCCAGATCTTATCCACAGGCTCTGAAAACAGGTTTTGATATTGTTTTCCTAGTTGTGAACTGAGTGTCTTGCCCAGATTCCAACCTGCAGCCTACCAACTCTCAGTACCATGCCCGACCTACACAACTTTCAAGCCACCAGTGCCCCCCCACCCCCGCCCACCCCCGTTAAGGCTCCGCCCCCAGAAGGGACACTGTGGGTGCCCCTGATTGCTCTAGAGGGCTCCTGGCTGTCCTGTCTATGAGCAGTAGCTCAGATTTGTCCATATTTTTCTTCCTTTGAGGAAAGGCCGTGGGTAGAAATCTCCAATTGCATCCAACATCGGTGAAGGATATGAGGCAGGAAGTTAAGGCAGAGCTGCGACTTCCCAGCCTGCCCAATCAGGAAGCAAGCTGACGCTTTTTATGAGGCAGTCTGGGAAGCAGAGTCATCAGTCATGTCAACGCAAATAGGCCTCATAAAATCCGAAATTAAAGTCACTCTGACAGTTTCCTCACCATAAAAAGGAAAACAAAAATTTAAAAAGAAAAAAAGGAGGAGGTTAGACTCGCTAATCTTCCAGGGTCTTTCCCTCTCTCATGTCTTGTGACTTTACGACTTCAGTCAACATCGTGAAACAAGAGCAGAAATACAGAACACTTCCTCTGAAACTTAGTGCAGGGTTCTGGAGCAGGGGCAGGCACTTCAAAGGGGGTGGATTTGTAAGGTAAGCCAGCCAGGTGCGTTCTGATCCACAGAGCAGAGCATGCTTGTAAAATGCCTCACTGCCTGTGTGCCTTCCAGCTGGCTCCGGGTGGCTTCCAGACAGGGATAGCTGACCGATAAGAATCTTTCTCATTACTGTAAACACAGTTTGTCATGTTTGCAGAAGGCTGGGAGAAAATGGAGCCAGGAGCCGGAGGCCAGAAGTTCCCCACATCTGCTCTCCACATCTAGGCTCTGTGAGTTTACATGCGCTACTGTACTGCAAAGCAAGTAATTTTAACTTTGTGTGTGTGTGTGTGTGTGTGTGTGTGTGTGTGTGTGTGTGTGTGTAAACCAGAGGCCCATCACAGATGTCATTACACGTTGGTTTTTGAGATAGGGTCTCTTACTGGCCCTGAGCTCACCAAGTAGGTAGGCTGGCTGGCCAGCAAGCCCCAGGGATCCTCCTGTCTCCACCTCCCCTGCACTGGGATTATAAACTAACGCCAACCCCCCCGCTGTTTTACAAGTGTTCTGGGGATTTAGCTCAGGTCCTCATACTTGAATAACAAGCGCTTTGTGGACCAAGCTATCAGCACTTTGTGGACCAAGCTATCACCACAACCTCAAGTAATTTTAACTTTGCTTCTCTGTTTTCTGTTGCTGTGAAATATCATGTTTCCATGGCAACAGGGGATGCCTTTTGCTACCAGAGGAGGAGGCTCTAAGAGTCGCCTGCAGGTCCTCTAACCATACAGAAAAGTCGCTTGTTTCTGGGAGGGGCAAGCACACCCAAGTCCAGATAGGCAAGCTACATCATGGAGAAGCAGCAGCTGTTAGAGAATCAACTGGAAAAGCCACGGGCAAGAAACACATTTTTGGAAAAGCTTGTCAAGTTTGGCACACAGTTTGGAACCGTTGCTCGAGGAATCAGAAATCCCGGGACGGGAAGGGGCCAAGCAGATAGGTGAGAAAGCTCAGAGGAGAAGCAGTGCAAGGAGGGAGACAGGAGAGGACTAGCAGCAGGGAGGCAGCCCTCTCCCCCAGGCATGCTTCTCCTGGCCTGCCATCTTCTCTCCCCTTGAAGCTTCCTGGGGCTGATGGAAGCTGCGTTTGCTCTGCGGGTTACTGAGCCATCTGTCCTTTTACCTACCCACCTGTCCATCCATGCAGAGGATAGCATCCCATACCACCCCAGTCCAGATATTTGTTAGGCACCCAGCTCACCCAGGTGACCCGAACAGAGCTCCTGACAACAGGGTCCACCGTCAGGGTTGAAGATCAGGCTCATAACTAGGCAAAGTGAAGCACAAGTGTGTCCTGGTGGGCTCAGTCCTGTGGAGGAGGGGCATTGCAAACCTTCCTACCGAGGACTGGCCTCAAGGGCGCTGTGGGCTAGTTGACAGTGAAGAGGGTATGGGGGCGGCAAAGGACCCTGTATCTTTGGAGGCCGCTTGTATAATGACCCAGAGACCCAGGAGAGCCTGTGGTGCGCACAGGTCTCCAGTGGGTTTAGTAACCCCGCTTGTGACTCGCTTCGTGGGTGCCTTGCCTTTGGTGTTTACAGTCCCTGTGACAGCATCACTTGCACAGGTGACCACTGGAGATTTCTTCTTTGGAGTGACTGTCTCTAACTCATCTGGTTCTTCGAGATGTTTTCCTGCGGAACCAGAGGAACCTAAAAGAAGGATGTAGCCATGGACAAGTGGGCTGGGTTGACTGAAAGGAGCAGGCCCTTAGATGGTTCTGTCAGCCCATCTAGGAACCCAGCAAGGCAAAAACCCAGCAGGGAAGCCTGTGACCTCCCATCAGCAGTAGGAAAAACGACACAGACAGGACCTCATATCATTCTCAGAAGAATTTTACGGAGTAGGAAGTGGAGGTTTGGAGTCCTCCCCGAAACCACTTTGAATCACAGAGCTTTGAGAAGCTGGCCATGGCTTTCCTGACTTCAGAGAAGCTGGGTACCATCTTCATACCTCAGACGTTCCTCAGGTCAGAGCCGCCATAGTGTAGGCAGAAGCAGCTCCATGCAATGCCTGGGTACAAAGAGGCTCAGGAGAGGTGTAAGGCAGGTGGTGACTTGTGCCCAGAGATGGGACAAGACTTGTGTGTGTCGCACTGGGAGCAGGGAGGCCTGCAAGGTTGAGGGATTTAGTAGACACCTTCAGTCATTCATTCACAAACAGCTTCCAGGCTGGTGAAATGGCTCAGTGGCTTAAAGCACTTGCTACCAAGCCTGGTGACCTGAGTCTGGTCCCAGAGACCCATACTATGGAAGGAGAGCACCAGCTTCTCAGATTGTCCTCTGACCCCTACTCAACTGCTATGGATGCATGTGTTCCCCTCCCCAGCTAAATAAATGTAATAAGATAATAACAACCACAACGCATTCTGCAGTAATAAAACAGAGACTCGGCTTCCGGTGGGAGGTAAGCAGTGAACGAGGAAGTAAGCTTCTCTGTACTACTTCTCTGTACTAAGCTGGATGGTGCTAAGAGCTGGGGGAGAAACAGAGGATCCCAGGGCATGATACATGTCAAGGCAGTCAGTTTGGGATGGTGTGACCAAGAAAGTGGCACCTGGGTAAAGGGTGGACGGGAACGGAGGGGTCGTGGGGGCATCTGAGGGACAAGTACTTCTGGTAAAGGGAAAAGTGAGGCTGGGGCAGGTGACAAAGAGTGGGTCTGGAGAGTGTGAGCTGACATGGAGCCTGTGGGGTTGCAGTGCACTGAACAGCGGTTCTCTAGGAAGGCCCTGAGGGCCACCACAAGGGTTTGGCTCCCTGCTCTGTTCTAGCTTTCCCTCTATTGTGGAGATAAAACACTCTGACCAAAAGCAACTTGGGGAAGAAGGGATTTATTTGGCTCACAGGTCCAGGTCACAGTCTGCCAATGAGGGAAGTCCGGGGAAGAACTCAAGCAGGAACTGAAATGGAAACCATGGAGGGACCCTGCTTGCTTGTAGACCTACGCTGAGCTACCTTCCTTACACAGCCCAGGCCGCCATACCTAGGGATGGTGCCACCCACAGTGGACTGGGGCCTCCTACATCAATTAACATCAAGATAACCCACCCCACACTCCAGATATGCCCACAGGCCACTCTGATCTGGGCAAATCCTTATAAGATCCCCTTCTCAGGTGACTTTAGGCTATGCAAAGTTGACAGTTGAAGCTAATTGGGACACGTTCTATGCAGACTAGAAGTCCTTGAGCAGAGAATGACGTCATCCCAACTTTACCTTAAACTGTCAACCTAAGTACTGTGCCCTTGTCCATAGGGACGAGGCACAGTAAGTAGAAGAATCAGGAAACAAATTCAATGAGCCAGGTGACAGATCCTGGGGAACTGGCCAGGTGGGAGCAGCAGAGGCAAGAGGTATAGAGAGGTAGCCAGAGCTCGGCATATTCAGGAAGGTAAGCCAACTGGACTCACCAACACAGTAGTGTGGGGTGTCAGAAGAGTCACCCAGGGTAACTTGGTTGGAGCCTGAGGTCTTGGAGAGGGAAAGGAGGTGATGGAAAGGAGGTGATGAGTAGGTCAGAGAGGAAAACAAGGGTTATTTGTTAACTTGAAGCAGAGACAGGGGAGTGTGTGAAGATGGGAAGTTCCACAGAGGCCAGGGAGAGGAGAATGTGTCTGATGCCACAAGAAGGTCACAGGAGATGTGCACATCGAGATGGTCACAGGAATTTGAAACTGTCAGGAGCTCACAGAAGAGTCACAACGTGTGCCAGCTACAAGGACATGCGATGTGTGTGTGTGTGTGTGTGTGTGTGTGTGTGTGTGTGTG
>CABHPH010129110.1:0-11513 GCA_902168325.1 Peromyscus nudipes | reverse complement strand
ATATATATATATATATATATATATATATATATATATATAGCCACTTTGGAAACCAATATGATGGTTTCCCAGAAAATTGGGAATTGATCTATCTCAAGACCCAGCTATATCACTTTTGGGCATATACCCAAAGGATGCTCCAATCTACCACAAAGACACTTGCTAGCCTAGATATCCCTCAGCCAAAGAATGGAGGAAGAAAATGTGGTACATTTATTTATACAATGGAGTATTACTCAGCTGTTAAAAAAAAAGACAGCATGAAATTTGCAGGCAAATGAATGGAACTAGAAAAAAATCATCCTGAGTGAGGTAACCCAGACTCAGAAAGACAAGCATGGTGTATACTCATTTATAAGTGGATATTAGCTGTAAAGTAAAGGATAACCATGCTACAATCCACAGACCCAGAGAGGCTAGGTAACAAGGAGGTGAGGGGTCAAGAAGGATGCATGGATCTCCCTGGGAAGGGAAAATAGAATAGATTTCATGGGTGGACTGGGTGGGTGGGGATGTGAACAGGAGGGATGTGGTGGGGGGTGGTAGAGGAACAGAGGGAGAGAGTACTGGAAGAGACAACAGGAACTGGAGGTCATTTCCAGGATGAGGTAGAAACCTAGTGTAATAGAAACTCCCTGGAATCTTTGAAGGTGACCCTAGTGAAGACTCCTTAAGGGATACAGATCCTAGACCAGCCATCTTCTGTAACCAGGCAAGGCTTCCAGTGAAGGGATTAGGACACCAACCCAGCCACAAAACCTTTGACCTACAATTGTCCTGCCTGAAAAATGTGCTGGGTAAAGGTGGAACAGACCTTGTTGGAGGGGCCAACAGATGACTGGTCCAACTTGAGACCCATATCATGAAAGGGAGCCCATACCTGACACTGCTTGGAGGGTCGGGAACCAGAGGCTAGATAGCCCAGAGACCTAGGATAGAACCAAGCACGACTGACAAAAAAAAAAAAGTCAATAAAATGATTCCTAATGATAGTCTGCTACACTCATAGACTGGAGCCTAGCATAATCATCATCAGGGAGGCTCCATCCAACAACTGATAGGAGCAGATGCAGAGATCCACAGTCAAACATTAGGTGGAGCTTGGGAAACCTGACTGAAGAGGGGGAGGAAGGATTGTAGAAGCCAGGGGAGTCAAGGACACCACAAGAGCATGGCCCACAGAATCAACTAACCAAGACTCATAGGGGCTCACAGAGACTGAAGCAATAATCATGGAGCCTGTATGGGTCTGAGCTAGGTCCTCTGCATGTATATTATGGTTGTATAGCTTGGTGTTCTTGTAGGACTCCTAACAGTGGGAGTGGGGGGTGTTCCTGACTCTTTTGCCTGCTCTTGGGACCCTTTTCCTCTCACTGGGTTGCTTCACCCACCCTTGATATGAGTGTTTGTGTCCTGTAACTTGTTATGCCATGTTTTGTTGATATCCCTGTTTTTTTCTGAAGGGAAACAGAGGAGGAGTGGATCTGGGGGAGAGGGGAGGTGAGGGGGGAAGGACTGGGAGGAGAGGAGGAAGGGGAATAAATAAATATGAGAGAAGAATTAAATTAATTAAAAGGAAAAACAGCGAAAATAAAGCTTTAAAGACATTGCAAAATTGCTATGTTCTTAATAAACTTGGCTTGTGTCACTTGCACCCATTGTGCTTAGGGCTTCTGATACATCTGGGGGAACTCCTGTTTTCTTCTGAGTAAGGTCAGTCTCACTTGGAGTGACTACCGTCCTGTCCAGGGTGGCGTCATCTCTGCTGGCACCTGTAGGAGGAGAACAGTAGAATCACTCAGAAGAGAAGACAGGGCAGTTTGGAGCACACTGCAAAGTGATCTTTAAACCACTTTCAACCAATCCGGAAAATGCATGCCTCATGCTGCTAAATCAGCCTCAATTAACCTGCCCTGGATAAGCCTCCATGGCAGCTTCCAGCTGAGGAAAGCTTCCTGTGGCAAGGACCATGTTGAAGAAGAGTTCATCTGTCCTGGAGGTGGCTAACCACTAGGTGCAGGCTAGCTGCTGGTCCCTGGGTGCTGGTGGGTAAGCACATCCTTGTTGTGGGATATTTGTACACTATGTGAAGATCCATTGCTGTGATTGGTTTAATAAAGAGCTGAATAGCTAGGCAGGAGGTTAGGGTGGGACTTCCAGGCAGAGAGAGGAAGTAGGAGGAGATAATCAAGGTACAGAGGAGACGCCAATGAGACATGGAGGGAGTCGGACACACAGAATAAAAGAAAGGTAAAAAGCCACATGGCGAAACATAGATTAATAAAAACAGGTTAATTTAAGTTATAAGAGTTAGTGGGACAAGCCTAGGCTAAGGCCGATCTTTTATAATTAATAAGTTTCTGTGTAGTTATTTGTGAACTGGCAGCCCAAAGTAAAATCCAATTACACATCCTCTCATTGGAAGAAAGCCATTGGGCTATGGGTACTGACAGGGATAGGGAAAGATGACTTCTGACTTGTCAGAGGCTATCCTGGGAAAGGTGGGCAGCCTATTGGGGAGATAGCCTGGGGATGGTTTTCTCAACCCGAAAGTAGCATCACTCTTACTTTGTTTTTTGAGACAGGGTGTCTCCCTGAACCTGGAGCTTGCCTGGCTTTTACATGGGTGCTGAGGATAGAACTCAGTGTTTCAGGTCCAGCAAGCACTTTTATCGACTGAACCATGTCCCAGCCCAGAAGCTGACTCTTCTAATTTTTCCCATCTAGGCTGTAATGTTGGACCGACTCTACAAGTCTTCCTACTGTCTTTATTCTTATTTATTTTTCTCTTGCTGCCTTCTCTCATTTTCCTGGAAGGGAAAGCATCCTGTAGCCTGCTGCAGAAGTCTCCTGGAGACATATCCTCAAGCTGAAGGAACTGGAGTTGGTGGATAGCTGAGGTATGTCTCACAGTGAGGTAGAGGGTCCTCGGGGCCCAGCGCAGTAACCACTTCCCAACATGCCCTTGGTCAGCTAACCTACAGTGCAACACTGTCCTACAGAGCCAAGCTGCTACCATCTCCAGGAGTCCTGCTGTGCCCACTGGCAAAAAAACCACAGCTGGTGACTATTTACCCTCCCTCATTGGTGGGGGGAGTGGTGCGGGGGACAGAGGGATCATGGAATCCTCCCCTGAGATTCAGCACTGTCCTTCCCAGCCAGTTACAGGAAAATCTGCCCTAATTGCTATGGCTTCCAGGTAGGTGTGGGAGGGTCTAGAGGGGACGATAAGGGGAGGGGCTCCATCTATGTAGGCATGGGGAAGCATCATCACAGCTGGGTGCAGCAGACCTTCCCGTGTGGATGCTCTAAAGTTATCCCTGCTCCTGCCCTCTCTCCCATTGCTCTGTAAGTCCAGTGGACTCATGGGTTCTCCTGGGCGAACTGTGGTGAATTGTTCCTTGGTTTGTTGTTAGGACGTTAGGAGGAGGGGTAGGCGTTGTTTATGTTCTCCCAGGGAAGGGATTTTAATAACATCTTCCTTTGGGTGTCACTTTCTCACTCTCTCATGTGCTTGTTCTCCAAGGCTGGCTGACTGGTTTTCTGATTAAGGAACTGGAACGTAGTAGGTCTGGTGTAGCATGAGTCTTAAAAGTTCTTATTTATAAAATCAAACCTGAGCCAGGTATTGGGGTGAACACTGGAAGGTCAGAGAGACAGAATAAGCCACAGCTATCTCACCTCACCGGATCCTCAGCTGGTCTTGCTTCCTCAGACTGGAAGCCTCTGAGTCCTCATATCTGAATGACTCTCAGCTGAACTGCTGCTAGAAGCCTGAATGCTTCTCCAGGCCAAAGGCTTCTCCAGGCCAAATGCCTCTCCAGGGCAAAGGCCTCTCCAGGGCAAATGCCTCTAGTTTCTGGTCCTCACGCTTTATATACCTTTCTGCTTTCTACCACCACTCCCTGGGATTAAAGGTGTGGCTTTCTGGGATTAAAGGTGTGTATCACCGTGCCTGGCCATTTCCAATGTGGCCTTGAACTCACAGAGATCCAGAGGGATTTCTGTCTCTGGAATGCTAGGATTAAAGGCGTGTGCTACCACTGCCTAACCTCTATGTTTAATATTGTGGCTGTCCTGTTCTCTGACCCCAGATAAGTTTATTAGCATACACAATATTTTGGGGAACACAATACCACCACAGTCTGGATCCAAATGATCTTAGCTATTGTTAGCCTCCTTAAAATTCATGTATGGCCCACCGCAGTGTTTGATCTAATATCCTTAAGACTTAGGTAAAATCCTCTTTTGAAGGGATGGGGGTATACAAACAGATCTCCATATCCCACCAACCCAAAGGCTAGCATTCATCCAGTAGCATCTGAGACCCCTAACAGAGACTTTCCTGCTTGTCTATAACCCACCTACTTGATATTCCCACTAATATATTTTTTTTCAGTGCTTTGATTTATTTTTTTCTTTGTCTTGTTACAATAAATATTTCCCTGTATTGTTACTACATTGGAGCGTGGCACTGGGGGTAATCTGACTTTGTTTTTTCTGTCATGGTCATTCCTATTTGGCTTCGGAATTAAACCCCCTTTGTTGCCTTTGAGGTGAGAGCTGTGTTTTGCACGGACACACCCACGTGACCTTTATCTACTCCAAGTTTTATCTCAGGATCTGACCCAGGCAGACTCCCTCTTTGGAAACCTGCCTTGCCAGCTGACTTGTAGATACCCAGCAGCCATGAGGAAAGTGGAAGCTGGTCTCCCTCCAGACACAGGTTAGATTCTCAGAAAGCTGGACGGCATAGCTCTTGTGGGAGCTTCATTGATCATCCCCAGCCTCTGCAGGGGGGCGGGGGAGGGGAGTCTGTGGGGGTAAACCCACATCACATATGTGAAAACGAGGCTCATCTGGGCATGAGAAGCACTGGCCACCTGACCATGAGGACTCCAAGTGGGGCTGTGTTAGTCAGGAAGATCTGTATAAGGAGTAGGGTAGTTCTCCATGGAGTAACAGGCAGGGAGACTAACTCTGAGCAGCAGACATTCTACCACAATTAAGCTCCCCTTTCTCTTTGGACATCTATCAGTTTTTAAATGCTCTTCAGATCATTTTTGTCAGTGCGCTTGGGCTCATATTTCATAGTCAGATAGATGCGGCTTGAACAGTTCTTTCTCTAGATGAACATAGGCACATGGTCCATCGTTACTCCTCTTCTCACATGGATGGATTAGAAATGAACACCAGAGTCACTCTGGATGAGTAGGCCATCTACAGAGGCTGGGATGTCTGACCACAGCTGATGATCCGTTACTGCACACCCCGCCCCATGATGGCAGTCCCAGGTGGTCATGCTTCTCCAGCTTCTCAAGCTCCTGAAGAAGGTCAGAACCCTCAGAATGCCTAGAGGCAAAGAGCTTCAAACAGGAGCTCTGGAGTCAGCAGGAATACAGGCTTACTCCCCAATCCCAGAACAGATCCCTTCGTCCTTACAGAACATTGGCTTACCCACGCCCACACCCTGGAAGCACAGAAGAAGCATGTCTGTTACGTGATAAGGCTCTCAAAGGCAGAGGAACATGTGTTCTGCCCATTCATGCCCTGTTTCCCCATGACTCCTTCCTTTGCTATCCACATAGCAACACCACAGCCAATGGCAGTGTACCATATGCTCCTTCTCGGCCCTACAAGGTCTCCTTAAAGAAACACACCCCTGGAAATGGAGTTTCTCAAATGATTCCTGGATACTTTTCAGAGGAACCCTGGCAATATGCACATATACCTTTCTACTTTCCAACACAGCAACAAATATTTCCTGTCTTTCTTCAGCACTGGGACCAGGTTCAATACTCATTCAGGTGACATTCAGGTGGCAGTTTCCTGGGTTTGAGAGTGAGCAAACAGGAATGATCCGCACATGTCATTTCTACAGGTACTATGAAAGTGGGGGAAAGATCCTGGAGTTATCTTCAAAGTGAAGGAGTCTTAAGCTATGGAGATGGGAAAAGTCTCCATGGAAGAAAACAGAGAAAAGAAGAAAGAGACAGGTGACAGCACTGGTCCTTAAAAGTGGGGTGATCATATAATTTATTCCCAAACTGCAACACACTCAGAAGTGACAGGCAGCCATCATTGCTAAGAAGCCATAGATGTCACATGTAGACCAGGATGGCATTGAAAACACAGGGGCACTTGGTTATCCTAACACCAGGGTCAGTCTATTGAGGGGGCTGATGATGGTTTCTGCTGTTTGCACAGCCCTGACGTTAGCTATGGGACCATGGGACCTGGGGATCAGGAAGTCACTGGAGACAGCCCAGGACATGATGCCTTTGGTAGTCCCTCACTGGGAGCCCATTGTGAACTTCTGTTTCTGGAACTTGTTGGCTTTTGTGGCTAGCCAAGGCCTACCTCATTCTTCTCATCTTCATCCTTCCATGGAAACTAGGGAGGGATGAAGAAGCTAAAACAGATGTGTACATGCTAACCAAGTGTCCGAGAAGACTTGGACATTATCAAAATAATCAATTATATCAGTTGTTGAACTAGAGTTACAGTTCTATGATAAACATGCTTTTTTTCCCTGCATGCAATATTAATCTAATCATGACCACATCCATATAATCTCCCATTTTAATTTTAGTTAAAAAACAAAAAAGGGAGGTGGGTGGATCTCATGTAGCTCAGGTTAGCCTCAAACTCTATGTAACCAAGGATGACCTTGAACTTCTGATCCTCATGCTTCTGCTTTCCAAGTGCTGGGATCGGATGGGTACCGCCACGCCCTGTATGCCCTGTTTATGTGAGGCTAGGGCAGAACCCCGGGCTTTGTGTGTGGTAAGCAAACACTCTGCCAGCTGAGCTGCACCCCCAGTCCTTCATTTTCCCATTGTTTTCTGCCCAGTCCCTTTGTTCTACGTCCCCTGGATCTTCATCCATGTTTGCAGTAACATGAATAAAAAAGTTGTCTCTTACTCCCAAATCACTAGAAGAACATCTATAGATGGAGTGCCTCCGTTCCCTCCCCTTTGACTCTCTGATACCGAGTAACCCCGTCGGACTCCTCCCAACCCCAGCTCTTCCTGTCTCAGACCAGACTGATACACTATCCCTGATTTCATCTGAGTCAGGGTGGTTTACTCAGGTTCAGATGAACAAGGCCATGCTGCGTGCCTGAGATCTCTAAGAACCAAATTGAAGCTGGTTAAAACCTGTTTAAAGTGGTTCCAAGCAGGTCCAACCCAGCTTCTCTAGATCCAGAAAGCTAGCCTAAACAGGAAAAATGGTTCCTGAGTGAGAGAGATCTGGTTCAGCTCAAGCTGGCTGATTGAGACCAGATAAACCTGCATCTGACCTACTTGGTGGATTAAACCCAGTAAGGGCAGAGGCAATTCTGAAAGGAAGTTGGGCGTGGCCCCCATGGCTGCCTTATATTAGAGGTAAAGGGTGTGAAGTGACTCTCAGCAGAACAAACAGACTCTGAAAGAAACCAGTTTAAAATCACATCTATCAGAGTGGACTGTTTAAAATTCCCTCAGATCGGCTCTGATTTCAATAGCTCTAACCCGGCTGAGTAGAACCAGCTTTGACCAGTTTAGACCAGGTTGATCTGGCAACATTGCCAGATGGTCTCACGAATACTTCAATTATATATTTATTATTGAGGAAAGATATGGCTAGATTATTAATGTTATTCTACATTACACCTTTTCTGGTGCTGAGGACGGAACTTCGAACTTCAAACATGCAAAGCACACATGCCGAGCCTCACCTTGTGTCGTATCATCTACATTTTGCTTTCATAAATTATTGAAATACAAAGTTACCTATAGAGGTGTTTTTATAGGTGTCTGGTCTCTGGACATTCCATGGAGGCCAAAACCCATGGATGTTAATTTCCTTGTATAAAATGGTACAGTATTTGCATATTTGTATGTGTATGTAGCCTCTAAGTTAACTCTAGATTCTTAATCATACTTCATGAATATCAATTATGCAGATAGTTGTTGTATTCTGTTGTTTAGGAAAGGACAGAAATCCATGTGTATACATGATCAGTGTATACAATTTTTAAAGAAAGATCTAATTTATTTTTAGTTGTGTGTGTGTGTGTGTGTGTGTGTGTGTGTGTGTGTGTGTGTAGTCTGGATGGGGATCTATGCATGTCTACAGGTGCCCTCGAAGGCGAGAATAGAGCATCATGGGATCCCTTGGGCTTAGAGTGGTTGTGAACTCCCGATGTGAGTGCTGGGAACTGAACTCTAGTCCTCAAGAGCACTATGGGCTTTGAACTGCTGAACCGTTTTCCAGCTCAGATCCAATTTTCACACGGATGTTTTCAGTCTGTTGTTGATTAAGTCTACAGAGGTAGAACTCCTGGATATAGAATTGCTTCCCATTGTTTCTCTCTCTGACCTCCCTAGATAGTTTCAATCCAAAGTAGGATATTGGGGCTGAGGCTGGCAAGATGGTTCAGAAGGTAGAGTCACTTGCTTGCTACCAAGCTTGACACCTGAGTTTAATCCCTGGGAACCACATGATGAAAGAGAGCATTGACTCCTGAAAATTATCCTCTGACCTCCCTAGGTGCACTGTGACTGCCCCCCCCCCCCATCAATCAATGTTATTTTTTTTTCACAAGTACTCTTAGCTGGGTGTGGTGACACATACCATAACCCCAGCACCAAGAAGCTGAGGCAGGAGGATCATAAGTTCCAGGTCAGTGGGGGCTGAATACTGAGATCCTGTTTGTTTTTCGTTTAAAGTTTGTTTTGTACATAATTTGTTACGTCCACTGACCTATAGATTTTTTTTGACATTAAAATACATGTCCCACAAATCATTTCTTACACTGTTGACTAGCCCAAGTTTTAATCAACTTGGGAGCAATTTGTTTGACTAAAACCAATTTTTTCCCCTTAACTATCTAGAGATGAACTTCTTCCAGAGGAAGAAAACTCTGTGTCCATGTGCCCGCCTCCTCATAGAGATATTTTTGGGAAACTTTTTCTTTTCATGGGAACAACACAGTTGAATGACTTCATCCAAAGTAATTCATGAGGCGCCAGACCCTCAAGAGGGCACATTTTCAAAAGGAAGTGATCCCTGAGGATCTGAGAGGACACTGTGTCCCTGGGCAGTCACTGTAAATACATGGCCACTGCGCAACAGCCTTCCATAATCTCAATACACATGAAGTTCCGATAAAATCCTTGCACATTTTTGTTTTTAATTCAAAGAGTTTCTGAACTAAACCATCCATTGCAGGGACCTCCATTGCTTGTGTATAGTGACAGACTTCGGGCTGATTGAAAGGGTGAAAAGGAATTCAGAGTCCTGCCGACCACCTCCAGGCCACAGATTAGTAATGATACTTACCTATCCAAGAGGCAGAAACAAAAGCTGTAGAGACTGGACAAAGTTAAAGTATAATCCAATTCAGATTAAAAGCCATGGAAAGATTATTCATATGAATCACATTTTAAATGTATATCTTTCCCAGACAGAAAGAAAATATTGGACTTTGTGTTTCAAAACCAGATCCCTACCAGCCCTCAAACCAGATCTAATCTGATCCAACGTGTTTAAACAATTCTCTGCAAATACAATTTTTCTTCAGTTGTTTAAACTGGTTGCAATTGAATTAAAATGAAAACTGCCTTTGATGGTCCCAGAGTGACCTTCAGGAAGGTCAGGTCTTAGCCAGACTGAATAAAACTCCTGCCTCTTACTGGGTCCCCCTACCCACCACGGCCCCATTTCTCTGGTGGCAGACTTGCTTCTGACCAGGCTGGGAAAGAATCCTTTTGCATATGAGGCCCCAAGATATGCCACATACAGTTGAAAGGAATGTATATCCTGCTGTTAGGAGGGTGGGAATAAATGTCAGTTAAATCCAGGTAGTTATTGGTATTCTGTATTTTTTTTCTGATTTCCTGTCTATTTTCACTATTATTGAAAAAGAAGTGGCATGGATTTGTTATTTATCCACCAGTTCTATTGATTTTGGTGATAGTTTTTATTGTCAACACCACCTGGAGTCACTTAGGAAGAGGGAAACTTCAGATAAGAGTGGCCTGTGTCCATATCTCTGAGATGCTGTCTTGACAGATGATTGTTATGGGAAGGCCAGCCCACTGTGGGTGGCATCATCCCTAGGCTGTATCCCTAGAAATGAAGACAGAAGGCACTCCTGGGTGGAGGGAGTGTAAGAACCTTCAGGCCACCACCACCTCTTGCCTGGAAGAAAATTCTAAGAAGACATTCTCACAGTGAAGGTAAATGAGATGGCAGAGGGAAACTTGTAACAACAGTAGAAAGGAGGGAAGAACAGCTGGTGTGGTGAACATTTAGGAAAATCTAAATCCTTTAAAACGTATGTGACAGGGGAAAGGAAGACGGAGGTCATGGTTTTAGGTCATGTGATCAAGGAAGTGATGTCTAGCACCTTGGCCATTTTCTACTGGTTAAAAGCAATTCATGCCGGGCGGTGGTGGCGCACGCCTTTAGTCCCAGCACTCGGGAGGCAGAGCCAGGCGGATCTCTGTGAGTTCAAGGCCAGCCTGGGCTACCAAGTGAGTTCCAGGAAAGGCGCAAAGCTACACAGAGAAACCCTGTCCTGAAAAACCAAAAAAAAAAAAAAAAAAGAAAAAAGAAAAAAGAAAAAGAAAAAAAAAGCAATTCATAGCAACTCTCTGCATTTAAGAATGATTATGCGTGGACATACATTCCACTATGGGTGTGGGCTGTTTTAGGATCTGGCTACCAAATTTGTCAGAAAAAAAAAAAGATGTTAAAAAGCCAGACGCAACTACCTACTCCCCATAGAACTCATTTTACTTAACATTTTTGGCAGAGAATGATGTAGCCCAAGTTGGCTCGTGATTATCCTGCCTCAGCACAATGCTAAGACTATAAGCATGGTCTACCCTGGCTAAGAGACTCACTTTATATACAAGTGTGTGTGTGTGTGTGTGTGTGTGTGTGTGTGTGCATGTGCATGCATGCCATGATGTGTAGGCATGTGTGGATTAGAGAACAACTTTCAGGAGTCAGTTCTCACCTTCCACTATGTGGAAGCAGGGTTCCTCTTTACTGAGTACTCCAGGCTGGCTGGCCTGGAAGCTTCTGGTTGATTGTTCTGTCTTCACCTCCCATCTCGTTGAAGGAGTGCTGGGATTACAGACGCTTGATGTCCCATCCATCTTCTTACACAGGCTCCAGGGATCCAACTCAAGTCGTCAGGCTTGCATGGGCATGCTTTTACCAGCTCCAGCAACCTCCCCAGGCTTGGAGATGTAATTGTTGATTGACAATATTTTTCTTTTAGCACTGGACATAGAATTCTGAATTGACAGATCTCTCTTTCAACACATTAACATTGTTATTCTATCTTCTTTCGGCTTCCATGGTTTATTGAAAAAAGTACAGCCATCGGAATTCTTGCTTCCCTGTGTGGAATGAGTCATTTGGTTACTTTCAGAAACGTTCTGACTTTGGTTTCATCTGTTTTATTTCTAATGTGTGGACTCCTTTGGTTTTATTCAGTTTTGGATTCATTGAGC
>CABHPH010129107.1:0-37970 GCA_902168325.1 Peromyscus nudipes | reverse complement strand
GAGTGGCCAAATGAATGGAAACACATGAACTGTGAACCAATGGCTGAGGGGCCCCCAACTGGATCAGGCCCTCTGAATGGGTGAGACAGTTGATTGCCTTGATCTGTTTGGGAGGCATCCAGGCAGTGGGACCCGGTCCTGTGCTCATTGCATGAGTTGGCTGTTTGAAACCTGGGGCTTATGCAGGATCGCTTGGCTCGGCCTGGGAGGAGGGGACTGGCCCTGCCTGGACTGAGTCTACCAGGTTGATCTCAGTCCTTGTGGAAGGCTTTGCCCTGGAGGAGGTGGGAATGGGGGATGGGCTGGGGGGAAGGGGAAGGTTGCGGGAAGGGGGAGAACAAGGGAATCCGTGGCTGATATGTTAGAACTGAATGGTATTGTAAAACAAAATAAAATAAAATAAAAAAAGAAAGGCTACTTTAAGAATATCAGTTTTCAGGAAACAGGAAAGAATTTTCAGCTCAGTGCATAGATTTTTCCATGGGTAATTATTTTTTAACTATAAATATCTGTAAATATGAGATCTGTTAAAATATGCAACTTTACTTATTGTACTGGCTAGTTTTATATCAACTTAACACAAGCTAGGGTCAGAGAGGATGGAGCCTCAACCGAGAAGGGGCCTTCTTCATAAGATCAGCAAGCCTGTAGGGTATTTTCTCAATTAATGATTGATGGGGAGGACCCAGTCCATTGTGGGTGGTACTACCCCTGGGCTGGTGATCCCGCGTTCTGTAAGAAATCAGGCTGAGTAAGCCATGAGGAACAAGCCAGTAAGCAGCACTCCTGCATGGTCTCTGCATCAGCTCCTCCAAGTCCCTGCCCTGCTTGAGTTCCTGTCCTGACTTCCTCTGATAATGAGCTGTGATATATATCATCAAAATACATATCCTGTTCAGTTTTATGTCCTCACTCTCTGCTAACATATAGTAATATTGAGAGACTTAAAATCTACATTTCTTGAATATAGGGTAATCAAATGAATTCATAAGTTAATTCCAATAAAGAAGCTACTTTGCAAAAAAAATTCAGTTTTTTTTTCTGTTCTCGATTGTTGAGGATATTAAAATTAAGGCATTCTTAGACTACTCACTCAAAGGCACAGTGTAATGTCATGAAAAGGGGGCATCTGATCTTTGGGGCTTACTAATCTTTACTATGTATATCTGTGGTCTCAAAGTCAATACAAAGAAAAACATTCCAAAAGAGTTTTCCTATTTTAGAACATTTGAACTCTAGAATTGATAAACAATTAAAATTCATAGGATTGAATCCAGATATTCAAAGCCATCTAAATTTTCTTTCAAGAGAACAAACAAAGTGATTGTCAAGAACCTACCAATTGACTATTTCTCTTCTGAAGGCTCATTTTTCCTGTACTTGAAAGCCTTATCATCAATACCAGTGGATGAAAAGATCCAGAGTGTTCGTTATGGCAGAGCAATTCACCTTAACAAAGTTAATCAGATTAGGCACCAAAATGGAACTAAATAAACCACTAATATAAATATACTCTGTTATAATTCCATGATATATTAAATATGCATGAATTGTAAATTCCCTGGAATTTAGTTTAGTACCCTTTTAAGTCATATCTATTATAATTCTAAATCTCTGTGTGATACTTATAGGGATTTAGGATAAAAATATTTTATTGGAAAGGAGTTTATAGAATAGCCTAAGGGTAAATACCAGATTCAGACTGCAACATTCCAAGCCATAATAGTTCAATTCAGAAAAAAAATATGTGCAATTATAGGCTGCATTTCTCAATCAAGAAACCATTGGAGAATGCCAAAAAGAACATCTGAGACCAAGTCCAATGGTCTCTATATCGGGGTCTGTATGTTAGTGTAGGCTGTTGCTACGGTAGCCACAGTCTAAAGCTTCTCTGTTTGGGGAACTTCTGTTCTCCCTTGGAGAGTATGCCAAAACCATTTCACACTATTCAAGGATGTCTCATTAGAGGGGTGGATTCTAAAAGCATTAGTCTAACCAGCCTCCCACAAAAATCATTGGGAACCTTGTTAGAGCCTCCAAGGAAATACATGGATGGGTTTTTAAAAATGAATCCACACCTGTAGGATCTTGTTAAATGTTCAGAATGCACACTGCTCAACAATTTCATGTGATGATGATGAGTGAAGTGAGCTTGACCTCATTATCAAGTGTGTTATTACCCTCTGGCCCAGGTACTAATCACATTTTCTTCCCACTGTTTCAACTGAACTACTCTTGGCCTTAACTTTCTCCCAAATAATACACACTTGAACTTCCAAAATTGTCATTCCTTCAAAATGAGGAGTGAAAAGATTGACATTTGAGCGAAATGAATGAAGAGAGGATGATGGAAATAAAACACAAAATCCACAATTATTTAAAGTGAGAGTAAAATGGAAAGGAGAGACTTGCCTTTAAAATGTTTGACTCGGGGACTGCATCACTGGTATCACACTGGCTCCTTTTGGAAATTTGTTACCTTTCCAGCTACCATCTCAAAACTATATGCATGGCAAATTTCAATTATTTTCCATTTCTGAAATCTTCCAAACTGAGAAAAGCCACAATGCTACCTTTTTGGAATGTAATGAATTCAGTTCAACTCATAAGGCTTCATTTTAAACAGTCATGCCAGGATTCATTAGCTAAATGTGCCTGTCAAAGTCAGACACAGCCGTGCATAGCAGTGATTCTATCATGTAGAAGCCCAAGGCAGGAAGCTGGATGGCAGAAAGGTATATAAGGCATGAAAACCAAGAACTAGAGCTGGTTAAGCTTTCAGGCTTTTGAACAGCAGTTCAGCTGAGATTCATTCTAGATGAGGACTCAGAGGCTTCCAGTCTGAGGAAACAGGATCAGCTGAGGAATTGGCGAGATGAGGTGGCTGTGGCTTGTTCTGCTTCTCTGACCTTCCAGCATTCACCCCAATACCCAGCTCCAGGTTTGATTTTATTAATAAGACCTTCTAACAATTCATGCTACATCTGGCACCCAATGTTTGTGGTACAAATTCTCGAAAAAGCCACTTGCCTGTGGCCTTGTGGGCCCCAGCTCAGACCTGAGCTACACGTTGCCAGTTATGGTGGCATACTAGTTAGATTTGCTGAAGGAGACAGAGGCAGGAGGATTCCAAGTTTGAGGCCAGCCTAAGAACCTTGCTGAGGAGAAGCTGCGACCAAGGCCAGACCTGGCCGCAAAAGGTGGTGGTGGGACCATAGAGGTATCAGATGCTTCTCCAAGTTGCTGGCTGCTTCTCATCGTGTTAGTTGACTGTGGTGATGCTGCTACCTGGGATGAAGGGTTTACTGCTGCTTGTTCAGAGAAGAATTGCCAGGACCATCGTGTTACAAGAAAGCATCGGCAAAGGTCAGTTTGGAAAAGTTTGGCAAGACAAATGGTGGGGAGAAATTGCTGTGAAGATTTTTCTCTTCTAGGGAAGAACATTCATGGTTCCGAGAGACACATTTATCAGACTGTGATTGCTCCAAACTACAGAGGAGACACACATGTGCGCGCGCACACACACACACACACACACACACACACAAACCCTGCAGGGAACCACAAAGATGATTCCACATGGACTATGGTAAAGTCATTAAGCTGATTAACACCACAGAAAGATCGACATTGGACTACAAACTGTTCAGGACAGTTTCAAGATGGCTAGCTGAGATGATCCAGATTCACAGACTACTCAAGCAAGGACTTGAGACAAGTCCTACATTTTCCCATTAGGCAGAGACTGGACAACAAATGATACAGCTACCTCTCCCAGGACTTGACAATTAACCCAAAAATTTTCTTTTCAGGATCCCCTAAAGATGTCTTTGCCCCCAGAAAGCAGGAAGCAATTTTAAGAAACCTATGCCCATATTCCCAAGAGGTGGGGTGGGTGTTTTTTTGGGTCGTTTAATGAGTTATGGATATTGTCATTGTTTAAGATGGTTGATTACAAGTTGTTAATGGTCAGGAAAAAAGCTGAACAAGGAGATTAGATTCAGAGTTTTTGTTTAAAAAAAAGAAAAAGAAAAAAGAATATAGATATGAGGTAGATCATTGAGATCTATTCTGAGAAAAAAGATAAAGAAATAATAGGATAAATGGGTAGATCATTGAATTGGCTCTAAAAAGAAAAAGGGGAAGATATCAAAATGACAAAAGGCAGATTATTGAATCTATTATGAAAAGAAAAAAGAGAGAATATGGATATGATAAGATAAAAATGGAGATTATTGAATCTACTTTTAAAAAGGAACCACTTGTTTTAAATAGTATAAGTAATGAAATTTTTTGTCTGAGTTTATCAAATGTTACTGGACTGGACATTGTTAATATATATTAATGGAGTTTTGTCTGAATCTGTCAAATGTAAATGGACTAGACATAGTTAATGTAATTCTTGACTGTATATATTGTATATACTTATTGGATATAGTTTTTCTTATATTAGTTATAAGCTTGTTTATTTTAGGCAAAAAAGGGGAAATGTGGTGATATTGTATTCCCCAATATATCATGCATCCTAATAAATTTATCTGGGGTCAGAGAACAGAACAGCCACTAGACATAGAGGCCAGAAAATGGTGGCACTCACACCTTTAATCCTAGCATTCCAGAAGCAGAGATCTGTCTGGATCTCTGTGAGTTCAAAGCTACACTGGAAACAGCTAGGCATGGTAACAAGAGCCTTTGATCCCAGGAAGTGATGGCAGAAAGCAGAAAGGTATATAAGGCATGAAAACCAAGAACTAGAGCTGGCTAAGCTTTTAGGCTTTTGAGCAGCAGTTCAGCTGAGATTCATTCTGGATGAGGACTCAGAGGCTTCCAGTCTGAGGAAACAGGATCAGCTGAGGAATTGGCGAGATGAGGTGGCTGTGGCTTGTTCTGCTTCTCTGACCTTCCAGCATTCACCCCAATACCCAGCTCCAGGTTTGATTTTTTTTTAATAAGACCTTCTAACAATTCGTGCTACAGGAGCTCTCAAGTTTGAGATCATCCTGAAATACAGAGTGAAAGGCCCAATGTCTAAAACACAAGGCGACAACAATAAAAATATCCTTCTAAACATGAGTTTTCAGTAACACTGGCTTTGGTCAAAACATTTGGTTAGTTCTGTTTGAATTATACAACGAATGCTTTACTTTTTAACAATACATACAGATATATCCTTAGTTTATTTTAGACAAAGAAAATTATTGTTCAGCTTAATCACCAAATCTGTCACTGAATGACTTGTCATTATTTCCAAATATATAACACACTCACAGAAAAAACAAACAAACAAACAAAAAATAAAAAAAATCACTGTGGAATATTCAAAGGCGTATTTTCCATCTCTCGGGATGATTTATATTCTTAAACCATTTTGGAAAAGAATACAAGATAGAAGTAAAATACAAAATATTTTCCAGCATCATATTTTGAAAAGGTTAATTTGTTTTAGATTATAGAAAGAGACTTTTTCTGTAAATAATTAATGCCTCACGTACCTCACTCAAATGCATGCCTTTACAGACACATACATATGCATGAGAAATACTACTTTCCAGGATTTGTTAAAGAAACAGAAAAATAAAGACCTCTGAAGATACACTTCACCACATTCGGATTAATAACCTTTGTCCATCAGGTGTTACAAGGCCTAGATAAGAGAAAATATTTGCAATACTGATAACTGTCAAGGGGTAAGATTCAACATAAGTAAAGTTAACAACCCAACAGAAAAATGAGCAGACTAACAAAAACTCTTCAGAGGGAAAAAAAAGCTCCTAGGTATAGAAAAAGATGCTCCATCTCATTGGAAGTCAGAGAGAGGCAAGTGCAAATCACCACACAGAACTGCATATCCACCCAGTAGGTTAGCTCAATGCTAGTCAATAAAAAATCATCACAAATACAAGAAACAAAATGGAAACAGACATATAAGCCACAATCAGATATGATCAACTTAATAAAAACACTTTGGAAAGTCATTTGGTATCATTTAACAAACAAAAAGTAAAACTGCTTTCTGGGAGGCAAAGATATTAGAAACAACACTATCACAGGAAAGTAAAAATAAATATATGGAACAAAATACTGTACAAAACCACCAAGCATCCAAAAAAAACAGCTCAGAATTATTAGTCTTGAAAAGTTTAGGTCTATTCAACACTCCACATGAGCTTTGCATGGTTGAGGTGGTCAAGAAGAACTCTTTTTTTATTTTTATTTTTTTAATTTTATTTTATAATTTAATTTAATTTTACATATCAGCCACGGATTCCCTTGTCCTTCCCCCCCAACCCACCCCCCATTCCCATCTCCTCCAGGGCAAAGACTCCCCTGGGGATTGAGTTCAACCTGGTAGATTCAGTTCAGGCAAGTCCAGTCCCCTCCTCCCAGGCTGAGCTAAGTGTCCCTGAATAAGCCCCAGGTTCCAAACAGCCAGTTCATGCACTGAGGACAGGTTCCCGTCCCACTGCCTGGATGCCTCCCAAACAGATCAAGCTAATCAACTGTCTCACTTATCCAAAGGGCCTGATCCAGTTGGGGACTCCTCAGCTATTGGTTCATAGTTCATGTGTTTCCATTCATTTGGCTATTCGTCCCTGTGCTTTTTCCAATCTTGGTCTCAACAATTCTCGCTCATACAAACCCTCCTCTTTCTTGCCAATTGGACTCCTGGAGCTCCCCCTGGGGCCTGGCCATGGATTTCTGCATCCGGTTCCCTCAGTCGTTGGATGAGATTTCTAGCAGGACAATTAGGGTGTTTGGCCATCCTATCACCAGAGTAGGTCAGTTTGGGCTTTCTCTCGACCATTGCCAGTAGTCTATTGTGGAGGTATCTTTGTGGATTTCTGTGGACCTCTCTAGCACTTTGCTTCTTCCTATTCTCATGTGGTCTTCATTTATCATGAACATTCCTTGTGTTCCCTCTCTGTTCTTGATCCAGCTGGGATCTCCCGCTCCCCTAAGCTCTCATTCCCTCGAACCTTGCCCTTCATTACGCCCACTCATGTCCAGGTTGTTCAAGGAGATCTCATCTATTTCTCTGTCATTGGGCAATCCCTGTGTCTTTTGACCTATGGAATCTTACCAGTTAACTTGGAGAATGCTGATCCACAAAGCTACAGGATCAGAATTGTCAAGTTTGGGACAGGATACAATAGATGTGATGGGGTTTAGACATGGGAGTCCCTCTTCCACCCACACAGTTTCTCCTAACAGGTGCTACATAATCACTGCTCAAATGTCTCCAGAGATAGGTTCTCACCATCACATAAAGCTGCTCATTTCACTTTTGGAACGTTTTAATTAGTAGATTATTGATTCCCCAGCTGACTCAATTTAAATGTCTTTGTAGCTTGCATTTTTTTCCTTTGGTTATCTAGAATCATACAAAATAATTCCATTTCCATATGAGAGCAGTTTAAGCACTTAAGAACTTATATTTTCTTCCCAAACTTTCCATATATAGGCAAAATATTGCCAGTTTTTGTAAATGTATGTTATAATTCCTGAATATGCTCTAGCATATTAAAGCTGTTTTGTACTTGGTACTGCAAAGAACATATTTATTCCATGTGCCATATAAATACCTCAGCTCCCTGTCTCAAACTCTGCTACCACATCTGAAATATTATTTTCAAAAATGCACATTTGGTATCTAAGAATTTCCTTGTTTATCAGATTTCGTAAATACATGTTTTGTTTTGCTTTTGTATAAGTAGTTCATAAACGTGGTCTTTTGCATAAATATTACAAGTGTGATTCTTTAAAGGAATTATAAAACATCATATATTTCAGTTGTTCTAAAGAAAGGTAGCTTCTGGATAAACATGAAAACTAAGACCAAAAGGCAACACCTGATGTCAGTAAATAAAATGGTCTGTTTCACTTGTTACATTTACTAAGAACTGTTCCATATGAAAATATATTCAAGTCCCTCCTACACTCAGTAAGCATTTTGAATGCTAACTGAAAGGGAGACTTATCATTAATGTCCAGTTTCATACAAAATCCCTCTTTGAATGTCAGTATTCACAATATTTAATTCATTTAATTCCATACAGAGAATAAAAATTTTGGAGGGGACTAACAGTTATAGTGGGAAGTGTATAAGTTTATCATGGAGGATCCCAGCATGAAAATAATAAATAGTTATGAGAATATATAGTGTATGCAGACCCACATCTGTGAATTTGCCAAAAATGCATCAAAACAAGTGAGGTCACTCTATGAGAACAGCTACGGATAACCAGATACTGCTTAAAGATAGTGTGCAAAGGTCCAGTCCAACAGTCCTTTCTGCTGTAAGCTAAGAAGCGGCTCTTGAGAAGAGTTTTTAAAATTTAAATGTGTGAAAATAAAATAGATGCTATTGATTTTAGATAGAAAAAAATGGGGTTTCCAGTGTTCAAAGAGTTTAATCCTAAACAGAAAGCACACGAAGGTGAACTAAGAATTAAGACAAATCACAGAGTTCTTCCATGAGAATAGATGAACTAAGGAAGAGACAAATTAATTCCAGATTGCCTGTAAAGAGTTTAGCTTACAGCCGAGTGTCCAAGACTAGCCAGGGAGCCTGAATGGCAGAAGATCTGGTAAGTCCTAGATGCTTTCATAATGAACCATTGATACTCAGCTTTGGCAGACATTTTACCTTCTTGCAATAATATCATTTTTCATCATGTAGTGTGATAATGTGCAACTTTTGTGAGTCTATGAATTGGGATATTCATAAAAAACATATTCTTATATTTCTAGTCTGTTCTTAAGTTAGCACTACTGAGTACTTGGGTATGGGAAATCCAGGGCTCAGCTTCATATTTCAATATACTTATGCAATAATTTTATTCAAGTGATCTAACCTCCCCAAGCATCAGTTTTTCTGTCTACCAGTGCATAGATAGTTAGATGGTTTCATAGCATCATTCATTATAAAGACAGAAAGTTTAATAATTAGCAAGTGACTAAACAGTATCTGACAAGGGAGTACTTAAATAAGTTATTGTAATTAGTAAATATCTCATAAAATCCCATGATTCCACTGAAGCAGTGAACTTAAATAGGTAATTCTCAAAATACACTAAGCATCATTGTGATTAAAATGAAAGTGCAATCTGCTTCCACAGGGAAGACCACAAGGTTGTGCAAAAGCCATCTCTAAACAAATCAAACACTTCAGCAGACTAAAAATTAGCAATTCCCACTACTCAAATATCACATTATATTCCTAAAGACTATATGTTTTGTATTTGAAATTGCTAAATCAGAAATTTATTTTAAATGAGGGTAAACTGAGGTTTACCTTTATGATAAGAAGACAATGAGTATTAACAGATAGAACATCATAAATCAGGTCAGAATCTATTTCTTTATGAAAATAAGCTATACAATATATGCTAAACCATTTATATATTTTAGATGTCAAAGGAGCCTTAGGCAGTTTTTTTTCTTTAAACCTATACTATTCCAAACAATTCTTGATGAAATTTGAAAGTGATAATTTTACTAGGTTGTAATTTTAAGTGTCTGAAAGAATCATTTCTCTACAGAGAAACTTGAAAACTGTGCTGATTATCTTTGTCAATTCATTGAGTGTTTTCATGAACATCTTGATAGTAAGCTTGTGAGAGATCCTTCAGATCCAATTCATTTACTGTAGCATACTATACTCTTTATAAATATTAATGTTCACAGATGAAAAGACTCCTTCTATATCAAGAACATTGTTGTGTAAGCTTTGAGACGATTGAATGTATTGGCTTAAAAAAACCTAATTATGCAATAAAATATTTTCTCAATTAAAATCTGTAAAAATTTAATGACAAAGTTTTTAATTTTAAATCATTTTGACATAAAGATAAAAGCACATGATCAACAAAAGTTATATTGATTAGATTTTAATTTCTGTTTAGAGAAAGGCTAACATCAGTTTATATGATTATGGTCATTTTATTGAGTTTATTAAAGACAATCATTAGCATAAATGCCATGTCCATGACTCTGAATATTAATATATTACTTAACGTCTTGTTTTTAAAAGGACAATTGAAACAGGGTTTGTAATGGGTAATTATGATGATATGCTATTTAGACAATCTAACAATGAAAAGATAAATAAAATTTATTCAAATTAGATTGAGGCAGTGGTGAAAATGTATATTTATCTTTATTAGAGGAAGTAATATATTCTCTGATGAGTATTTTTTTTACCCATTTTGTTGTACATAAATATACATGTATGAGAAAATATTTGTTTTTTTAATTCTCCTTAACCTATGAGGTATTAACTTTTCATCATAGTATTTAAGTGTTGTTTATTTTGCATCATAATATTTAAGTTATAGGATATCATCAAGATAAGGGAACATCACCCAAGGACTTTTGTTGCAGAATATTTAACTATGCCAAAATGTGTTACATTTGTTTAACTAAGTAAAGATGTGCTGCATTGGTTTATGTTGCAGAACGTTTGTTTAACTAAAGATGTGTTGTATTTGTTCAACTATGTAAAGATGTGTTGCTGTTTTACCTTGCCTACCTAAGGCACCTGATTGCTCTAATAAAAAGCTGAATGGTCAATAGTGAGGGAGGAGGTCTACGTGGAACTTCCAGACAGGGACAATAATTAGGAGGAGGAATCTAGGCTGGGGGCAGTGGGGGGAGGGAGAAAGAAAAAGAGACACCAGGGAGATGCCAGGGGCCAGACAGACAGAAAGGGAGGAAGCAGGAAAATAGGACACATAGAATGAAAGAAAAGTAAAAAGCCCTGAGGCAAAATGTACATGAATAGAAACAGGTTAAATTAAGTTAAAAGAGCTAGTGGGACAAGCCTAAGCTAAGGTCGAGCATTCATAATTAATAATAAGTCTCTGCATCTTTATTTGGGAGCTGGTTTGCAGCCCAAAGAAAATTCTAACTAGACTTTGATCCTTTTCTGGGGAAAGAGTTCATTCATTTTCAGTTGTAAAGGGTAGCTCCTTATGTCAGAATATGAGCTTGATGCTCATTATCTTTGAAGATTAAATACTGCTATGTATTAGATATACCATGTTGTGGAATATTATTTTAAGATGCCTTACATTTGTTTATGGTGTGGAACATTTGTTTAATGATGCAAAGATGTGTTGCATTCTTTTACATCACATTTGTTTATCTCTGTGAAGTTGTGTTACTTTGCCTGTCAAAAACACTTGATTAGTCTAATAAAGAGCTGAATGGCCAATAGCAAAGCAGGAGAAAGGATAGGTGGGTCTGGCAGGCAGAGAGAAAAAAATAGGAGGAGAAAGCTGGGAAGAGAGAATGAAGGGTCAAGAAAAGAAGGGGCCAGCCACCCAGCCAGATACGGAATAAGAAGGAGAGAAAAGACATACAGAAATAGAGAAAGGTAAAAGCTCACAGGCAAAAGGTACATGGTATAATTTAATTTAAGAAAAGCAAGCAAAAAACGAGTCAAACTAAGGCCAAGCATTCATAAGAAAGAATAAGACTTGGTTTGATTTATTTGGGAGCTGGGTAGCAGGACCCCCGAAGAATATAGAGCCAAAAGAGAAAAAAATAAAATAACCAACTACAATACCAAGTTGGCATATGATGGATTTGTTATATCCACTTGGCTTCCAAGGATACCAGACACATGCTTAATTGTTATCCTAGATACTTCTTTCAAGTTATGTTATAGATTAGAGTAATATTAGGAGTAAACTTTGAGTTAGGCTTAATGTCATACAAAATGTGAGTGGAAGTCCTCAATCAGCTGATGACCTAAATAGACAAAAGACGGATCTATCACCACAGGAGAGGGAATTCTGTAGCAGACAACCTTCAGCAAGTGCAGCCCTGAGCATTCTAGACAACCACCACATGAGCCCATTTCAAGATAAACTTCTTTCTCACTATACATGCACACACACACACACACACACACACACACACAAATATACATATACATATATAAATATAATTATCTATATATATCTAAATAAACAATATATAATAGCTATCGTGTGTGTGTGTGTGTGTGTGTATTTAGTTAGTTAGTTAGTTAGTTAGTTAGTTAGTTAGTTCTGTTTCCCTATAGAGCCTTGACACACACTCATAGTTAAGTGCTTAAGTGCTGAATCAAGATTGCCTAACTACCAGTATTGACCTAGAAAATAATATATCCTCATTAATTATCAGTCCCTCTACCATAAAACCAGACAATAAATTTAGACTTTATGCATGACCATTCTGAATATTAGATGAGTTCTATATATGAAAAGTATTTAAATAAGCATGCTCAGTATAGTGGACATTGTTCTAGACAATCAATAAATCATATATCTAAAAGTAAAACACACTTTGAAAGGAAGGAGATGAAAAAAATGTGAATTTTTCCCTATCTGTAAGGTCTTATGGAAATCTAATTTTTAAGAAATATTCAAGATGAAAGAAAACTTAAGCCACAAGTTTTGAATTTTTATTGCTGCAGTGGAATGCTAATGGTTACAACTTGAAGACAACCAAACCGAAAGTGCAGCTTGCTTTATACAGTAGCTATGCTCTACATAGATACCTTACTAGTACAAATCTGACTAATCAAATCATTGGCACATTTACTGTGAGGCCTAACTTTAATCATTTCTAGGAGAATGCCTCTAGTTTCATATCTGTACTTGGACCCTATTAATTTCTTCCAGTTTTTTCCTATCCTGCCTGCTCACTGTCTCACAACATACCTACCCTGTAAATCCATTCCTATCCTCACAATTCTCTACCAAGTGCATAATATTTATATTTGTGCTTACTGTGCTTTGGTTTTATCAGAAGAAAGCATAGCTGAATATTTATACCTTTTCAGCCTTGAGCAGAAGCTTATAATGTGGAAGCAAAATGTGAAATGCTAAAAGAAAAGATGATAGACACTACTATGTAATAACTGAATATTCCAGAATAATATGAAGAAAAATTTTAAAGGTAAAGCACAAAGGAACACATAACTTTCAAGTATACTTTCAAGTACTTAATAGAAACAAATAAGACATTATTGTTTTATTATATGTTACTCTTTACATCAAATATTCACATAAATTATCTTATTTAACTTCCTTATAATCCTATAAAATGGGCAAAAACCCACAGATGTTATCATGTTGATAATAACGATATTTTGGGTTAAAAACACTATTTAGGGCTTTTAGCTTAATGAGAAACATTCCTAACCTTTACCTATTAAATCCAGTAGCCTTTTCAAACTTTTTCAGTTGTGGTAATCAGCAACATCTCTGGATGCTGCTATGAGGATCTCCTGTTTTACAAATTGGGTTGTTGAACCTCAGAGAAAGTATGACTTGCCCCAGTGCACATTTTATCTTAATGACCTATAACCTAGAAAGAGGCTGTAAGAGTCAGGAATCACTCAACATGAATGCTCTGGACTAAACACTGGCCATACCTAATAAACCAAATAGCTTATAGCACACGTATTTCTGGACTCACTTTCTTCTCAGGCAGTTCAGAAATCATCTCATATTCTTTCCACAAAGGTAAAATACAGCATTATAAATTTCAAATTAGAAACAATCATTATTAAATTTACTTAGGCATAAAATATATCTACATAGTTAATGGCTAAGTTATTCATCAAAAACAATTTCTATCTCAGTTTCTGAAGGTTTTGTGAAACCCTCTTATTAATTAGACAGCTAATATGCCATTCGGGCTTCATTGTCTCTGTGATATATATGCAAGTGACTGAAAACATCATCTTTATCCAAAAGAATCATAACAGGAAACCTAGTCACATATTAAATGTTAAGGTAGAGTTGAAGACACTGATTATCTGACCTAAAAGACTTTCCATTATCTTGAGTTATCATTGATAGATTGTCTGCATGTTCAGGAGTGTGACTGTGTGCAGTGTCATTCAGTTACCAAAGAGTATTGTTTTCACATTATCGACTTTCTCCAGCTGTGAAAGCATATGGAATCCTTAGATTAATATCCTAAACACCAAAACTTCATACAATTAGACAACCACGGTACCTAGTAATATTTCAGCTCCTTGCAAATTGTTTCCCCGTGAAAGAAGGAAGACAGGCATTGTTCCACAGAATACATTGCAATCCTTGTGAAGCTGAGAAGATTGGGAAGGAATGAGTGGCAGAGGAGAGCAGGTTACTGACCATACCTTCCATGACATACACCAGTGATCCCACATCTCCTTCCTTGATGATGCAGCTGTCTTTGCCATATTCCACAGGGTACATACAATCCACAATCTCCTGGATCTGGGACAGCTCCAAGTTCTTCATGAAGTCATTGTCAAGGATGGCCTCCTTTATAAGATCCTTTGACCTAAGGCAAGAGAGGGAGGAATTACTGATGCATCCAACCCATCTTTCATAGTTCTCGAGGCTCAGTGGAGCCATGCAGTTCTCTAGCACACAACTGATGAATCTTCTTGAAAGGCATGAACACAAGGCATGGTGACAGCAGAAAGAGGACAAGAAGTTTTCCTCCAAGCAAACTATAATTAAGTAAATGATCAACACACAAGCAACAAGCATATAGTTTCAATTTGTTTCACAATGTTTTAATCTACAAAGATTGTGGGAAAAACCAATAGATGAATATTAAATTAAAATTTATAATTTGATTTAAGAATAGATGCCAATTATGTTTACAAAATTATAAAAGAAATAATTTTTACTCTATATATTATAAAAGAAAATTCATAATCTTCTATGCATCATCTGCTAGACTTTATGTTTTTAATTTGCTCTTTTCTGTACACCATATTTCTACTACTAATGCTATTTGTGGTATGGGTGCTCAAGAAATAGTCTAGCTGAAGATTTTTTAAAGAGTAGATTCTTAATTATCTCATTGAAACAACTGGCAGAAATGTGATAACCTTTCATCTGAATGTCTTCTTTCTGTAGAAAACATTATTTCTATGAGTATCTTCATTTAGACTAACTAGACAGATGAAACTATGCTGAACAGGATATTCAAAAAGCATATGATTTAGAACTGGAATTAAAAACAGATAGTAGGAAAGATATAAACAAAATTTGCAATTGGGATTCAGTGGTTATAAGAGAAGTTTGCAGAACTTAAAAAAGTGTGATAATTTTATTCACTGAGGGATGAGAAGTTCCACACCACTTACTATGGGTATAAAAAACAAAGAGAAAGCTGTGCCAAGAAATAGCTTGTCAAGAGTGAAACAATTATAGTATAAGTCAGAAACTGGGTTTAATGAAAGCCGAGTCCTTTCATTAAAGGACTTTCATTAAAGGACATGTGGAGCAGCACACTTGGAATTTTATATCAAATGATTTGAATTTGTAAAATGTGAACACAAGCTGGCCTTTGTTCACACTGACTCTGATAACACACACTGGTTCTCAGAGAAATGCCCTGCAATAGGAACTACTGGCTGGAGTGCCAGCTGTCGCCTCCATTTCTGTGTGACTTCTCATCTAGGCTGCGACGAACTGGCCTGATCTTCACACACTGTGCTTCACAGGGATTTGAGTTTAAACATTAAAGAGACATACATAAAACTAAAAATACTTACAACTTTATTTCTATGGAAAACTCTGAAAATGGATGGCTGTACTGCAATTAAAAATGAATTTAGAAGGAAGCAAAGAGAGGTATATTGGGGGTTTAGGGGGGAAAGAGAAGGGAGAGATGTAGTTACATTAATCTCATTTTTTAAAAAAAAATATTAAAATTCATGCATACTATTAGAGGCATAGAGAGAACTGTGATGTTTTATTTGAAAAAGCATTATGCAGAATTGTTTTAGGGTAAATATAAGTATAATGAATATCATAAAAAAATAGGCCTTGAAGTTACATATAGTTAGGCCTTCAGAGAGAGAGCCTGGTCAGCTCTAAAATGTTCCTTACTTTTCTGAATTTCCATTGTGTCATCTGTAAGATGCCATTTTTAAGAAGAATATTTTAAAAAAAAATATGTAACAGGTTTCTATGTAAAGCCTAATGACGATACAAAATTATGATCAGTAAACAGTGAGGGATAAATTTGATAGTAGCAATGACTGCAGAAGCAGAAATATGAGGAATGTACCAAATTGTCCAATCATGACTTCAAACAATATCAAGAGGAAACCAACAAAATTTTGACTTTGTGGCCTTTTGTGACAGAATTATGTTTTTCTTTCTATTTTTCTACATTTATAGTTTCCCTGTTTCTGAAGTTTAGAATAGGCATGCATTTTTTGGTAAAAAAAAATCATTTCAAAAGTAAATCATAAACAGTAGCTACTTTGAGGAAAATAAAACTAATCTACTTTCCATTTAACTAATGATCTCAGGCCGTGATTGGCATCCGGGATCTGACTCTTCAGAAGGTTGGCTTTTATATTCTTGACATCCTGCAAGCACCAATGGCAGAAATTTTCACTTCAGAAAGTGATGGTGATAGATGGGAAGGTATTAAGAATCTCAAGATGTCTCTATCTTAAAAGTCCTGTTTCTGAGGCAGAGTCCTTTCACTGCATGATTTCTGGTGTTCCGACTTATTTTTAAATTCCCATGTGCATGAAACTTTGTTTTCAGGCCAAAATTGCATTGCTTCTTTTCAGAGTTTAAAACAAGATGCAAAAGTTGTCTTCAAGAAGTTTGCATGTTTAACCATCTTTCTCACTGTGACCTCACAAAGGCTAGTGGTACCTTCTTACTGACTCTCATATATATTAATTCATAAATATTTCCCCAAATACCAGAGATTTTATCTAGAGTAAACTTATTTTATCAAAGGCATTTCCCTCATATAGAGTGGTATTGACCTATCATATGAATACAGAAATGGTAAAACAAGGAACTCCAAGATCATCTCTGACAACCATGCAAATTTCCCAAGTACTCAGTACAGAGTGCCAGAGCATTCCAGGGATACGTATTTCTCAAGTTTCATTTTGGACGGAGATCACTAAATCTTGAGTCTCTGAAGGAAATGCCTCTAGGCCTCACATGTGCACCTGTGTCAGCTTGGAACAAATTTATTGGTCTGTAAGTGAAGTTCGGAGTTAGAGTGCTAGCATTCATGAAACCCTGGCTTTAATCTCCAATGCTGCAGAGACAGACAGACAGACAGATATAGATAGGCAAATAGATAGATAGACAGACAGACAGACAGACAGACAGACAGACAGATAGATAGATAGATAGATAGATAGATAAATGCTGATCAATAGAAGACCTAGGACTAATCATTGATACCTCCACACAGATTTTGTCAAATGACACTCTTTGTCAATAAAAATATCACAAGTAATCTATCTCTGCATCACAGCAAGATGGAAATTTTGGGCCTCTGTGTGATCTAGTTTGTCTGGCTAATTTCCTGCCAACTTGACACGAGCTAGATCCACGGGAGAGGAGGGAGTCTCAACTGAGAAAATACCCCAATAAGATCAGGCTGTAGGCCAGCCTGTGTGGCATTTTCTAAATTAGTGATTGATGGGGAAGGGCCCAAGCTCATTGTGGGTGAGGCCGCTCCTAGGCTCATAGCCCTGTGTCTATAAGAAAGCAGGCTGAGCAAGTAAGTAGTACTTCTCAGTGGCCTCTGCATAACTCCTGCCTCCACATTCCTGCCCTGCTTGAGTTTCTGTCCTGACTTTCTTCAGTAATGAACTGTGATGTAGATGTCTAAGCCAAATAAACCCTTTACTCCCCAGGTTGCTTGGTCATAGTGTTTCTCACAGCAATAGTAATCTTACCTAAGACAGAATTCCAAGCTGATCTTGTCAGGAAGTGATATCCAAAGCCCAGGCTTTTAACAGACATTTTAGGCCTTTTCCAGAGGAACTTGAATAAAGGACTTTCAGGCAATTCTCATATGCCAAGAACAAAATAAAATGTTCTCTACGGTTTTAAGAACTATCTCTGGAGGCCTGAAATCTTCACTCTTGTTTTTAGGACAGAGTACCCTCCGTGACGTCCAAGGCAATGATAATGATGCCACATGCAGCCTTCCCCAGCAGAGTATGAACTACATCTAATTCTTCAGTATGGAAAGAATGTCTAGGCACTGAAATAGTTGCAGCCATTAAGTTCTCTCTAAGCATGGAAACCAGCCAAAACAATCTAATAACTGAACACAAAACTTCTATAATCAACCATTTAAAGAAAACAATGTATCAGTCTCTTTAGTCCTCAATGGTCAGCTTTGGGCTCAGATATCAGGAAAAGTGATCGATGCAATTATAGTTCACTGCAGCCTAGAATACAGTCTCTGCAATTAGGAACCCCCAAGTCCTATCCCTCTTGACAATCCACAGCCTTTTCATCCAGATGTAGTCCTAGCAAGACCTCCTGGCAGTTCTAATTCTGGGAGTCATTTCAGAAAGATAACTCCACCTATCTGCTATGATATATTTGAACAATCACCTATCAGAGAAAAAATAAATAAAGTCTCTTGAAATAGTTCTCCGGCTGCCACTTAGTTAAGATCCTGTTTAGAATGTATCCTTTCTCTGACACAGTCTTCTTGGGTCTATTCTACAGGTATAAGATGGCTGAGAATTAACATGACCAGCTGACACTTTTTTAAAGGTAAAATTTGATTGGCTAATACTATTGGACATTTTTGAGATTTCTTCGAAATTGAAAACCCATCTACAATGACTTTAGGGCAGAATGTTCACATCTACCAATTCGGCTAGCACTTTCCAGTCTTATAGCAAGAATATGCATGAGGAAATATAAAGCTTTTTTAGCCTTCAGATGCAAAATGAGTATTTAATATAAAACATTGTCATCAACAGTATAAAATGTACAACAGTAGTGTTTTTCATAGGTAACTAATAACATTAAATTTTTTGGTAATGTATATGTTGTAACTTTTTTCTATTTTTCTCAAGCTCTAAAACAGAAAAATTTATTTCCATTGTCATAAATTATGAAATCAGAGTGAATTAATTCTAAAAATAATAATTGATAATAGGGAAATCTGGTTAGCCCATAAAATATTCATTTGCTAAAATGTCACTTAGATGATAACATAAGCATTCTCCTTTTTTAAGTAAGGCTCCCCTTCATTCACTGACTAAGAACAATGATAAATAGCTCTTGAAATCACAGGCTAGCTATTGGCAGATAATAGAGGCCAATTAATGACAGGAAAATCACCATACTTTGTAGGTACTTATTAGTTTTCAAAAGAGTCAGTATTAAAATTTTCCCATTCAACTATTCAAGTCATTCATCTGTGCAAATATGGAAACACGTATCTGGTCATTCACAGATATAAACCTAACTTAAAATACAGCAGTTGCCAAAAGAGCCCAGATCAAATTCTTATTCTCTAAGCTTCCTCTTTGGTATCAGAAAAGTGCATGTTAGGTTTCATAGAAGTGCTATAAAGTGCTTTTCTTGAGAACAAGTAAAACCACACTCATCACACTGAAGAATGTTAAGAACTATGTAGTTATGTCTATTAGGAATTAACTCTATCACTGACGTCCATATGCCCACACAACAAAACTGGGCAATGATTGAAAAGAAAACATGACACATGGCCTAAGTTTATATGCCTAGTTGCAATTCAATATCACACAGCATTTTTGAACTTTAAATGAGTTAAATAACAAGCCTTTTAGAAACCACTTGTTTCCGGGATGGTTAACACAATCAAACTATGAACACTCATTAAGTTAGTCACCATCTCGGAAAACTTCAGGACATAGTTGGATGCCACGATATTAGGGCCAAGTGCCTCATACCTTCACCAAACTACACATTGTCATTTAAATTGCTGTAATGCCTTGATTTCTATAATCAACAAGTAAATGAATCATTTAAAAACAATTAGTCTCTGGGCTAAATTACCATACCCTTTAAATGAGCTTGCATTTAACAGCATAAAAATAACATGATCCTCTACTAGCTCTGCCTGCCTGTCTCACACTCCAGTGTGTACATTTTCCCTTCACTCAAGTCATCTAATTTCACTGAGGCCAAACTTAACCAGGTTCTACTACTATCTGACATGTCTCAGGAAGCAAAAACTTTGATAGACCTGGTTGTTTTCTCTCCAAATACTATTTGGTATCAGACTTTGATACATGAGGGACTCTGAATCGTCCTGAAGGGAAATTGAAAACAGAACTAAAAAGTTAATTCTCAGTCCTAGTTGTAAAAGCTGTGTGGGTCCTAAGCTTCTGAAAACAAATGGAAAAATTTAGCCCCAGACTGACAGCCTAAGTCACTGTCACAGTTGCAGTAGCTGGACCACTATTGATATGAATTAAATAGTTACTTTGTGTTCTGCAATATGCAAAATTCTTTGCCTCATTTATGCTTCATTGTGGTTCTCTGAGTTCATTAAAGTGGAATTCAGAGCCTTTTCAAAATGGTCAATGATGCTTACTTAGGAAGTGATGGGCAGAGTCAGGATTTAAAGATTAATCTGTTTGGCTTCTGAGACTACACTTTCCCTAAATGCTTCTAATTCTAAAGCTAAATTTTATTTCCCAATTTCAAATAATTATCCTAATTATAAAATCCAAAAGTAAATATTATGCTAAAAAAATCTGCAAAGGTAGCAGTTGTATTTGGATAACATTCTCTTTCATCTGAAAAGACTATTTCAAGCTTTCCAAGCAGCCCTACATAGGACCTTTCATTCTATGATGCCCTAAGCTGAGCAGGAAGGAGAATACATATGACTATTATACTTGCTTGGCATGTAAGAAAATACAAGCACCAAGAAGTGCAAGACCTGGGGAGTTGATGTCCAAGATCATTGACAACCAACCTAGAATACAAACCTTTGTTTCTTACATTCATGTTTACATCTCTTCATTCATATTCTGTCATTCTGTTCCTTTGTTTCTATGTCTTTCTGTCCATACCTCTCCTTCATATATATCAGCCTTTGATTCTTCAAACTCACATGGATAAAGGACAATAAATTCACCATAGCAGTAGAAGTAGGAAAGTACTCCCATTTGACAATAATTCTGTGGCTTAAAAAGTTTTACATAGCAATTTCCTCCCAGATGAAATCTTCCATCTTAGAGGGAAGCTCTTTAAGACACAGGATCTTCTGAGTGGGATGGTGGTGGTAGTGGTGGTGGTGGTGGAACATTCCATCTTTCAGAGGAACTCCTTAAGCTCAAAAAGTAAACAACTCAAACACTTAGAAAGTCTCTCATACTGACCAAATACTAGACCCCTCCACTCCCAAGCATGTATAAACAGTAATGACTTCTGAGAAACACACTGACAAGCTAAGATGCCTAAAAGTGGCTCAGACCACCAGATACCTGGAAGGAATAGAGGCAAAGAAAGCTCCCAAGAAAACATACAGATCAGCCAAGCTGCCTGGAAGAGGCTTAGGCCAATGGAACTACCTAGGAAGACATTCTCCCGCCTCTTTGGCTGCCTGCTAGTTAGACAGTGCTCTCCAGGTTTCCAGCTGTCAAGAGCTGGTTCCCATGCTGGACTGGGCATTTGATGACACACCTGTCTCTGAGTCATTTCTGGTTCATTAAGCAACCCCTCACCCACATTCCTATACATTTCCCCCCCAAAAAAATACTACAGGTTCACGTAGTTGAACTTTGGTGGTATCCACATTCCAGTCTATTGTCAGTTCCCTATCTGGGGTAAGTAGACATTTGCTCATGTCTCCCTGGGAATAATTTCACAGAACATGGGGATGGGAGATGGCTCAGTCAGTAATGTGTTTGCTGTTCAAGCATCAAAATCGAAATTTAGATCCCTAGTACTCACATAAAAAGCCAGGTTGATGGAATATTCTTGTCATGACAGTTCTGGAAGAGCAAAGTCAGGAGGAGCCCAAGGACTTGCTCGTTCAGCCAGTCTAGCTGTATTAATGAGCTCTAGGTCAGTGAGAGACCTGTCTCAAAATTAAGGTGGAGACTGCAAAGACACCTGATGATAAAAAGCTGGGTGGTGGTGGTAACACCTTTAATCCCAGCACTTCAGAGGCAAAGCAGTAGGATCTCTGTGAGTTTGAGGCCAACCTGGTCTACAAAGTGAGTATGAGGACAGCCAGAGCTATTACACAGAGAAACCCTGCATTGGAAAACAAAACAAAACAGACACCTGATGCTGACTTTTTACCTGCACATGCACACAAAGAAAATAAATTAATGAAAGTAAATTTAAACATTCATGTTGGTTCATTCAGGGAGATCCACCTCTTCTATGGACCAACACCTCCTAAGCTTAGCAATGGGGGTCAACTGATAGTGATCTAGTATACTTACATTTCCTCTCACTTACTTCCTTCCCATTCTGCACCTTCTGTCCCAGACGGCCTCTATATACAGAGATGGCAGAGGAATAAAGTCTACGGAAGTGTAACCATGAATTAAGATGAATGCTTGTGTTTTAATTCAACAGAATAGGCAAGCTCCTAGGGAGCTAGAAGAACAGCTCCTTAAATAGGAGGCCCTGGGTTCTCACCACAAAAAATTCATCAAAGAAATAGAAGTTTCCACTGTGTCTATAGGAAAAAAAAGTCTAAGAAAAACTAACAAAATAATAAAACTCACCATTTTAAACTCATTTAATTAATGACCTATCAAATTACTTTATTTCAGAAATCTGGATATGGTAATAAACATTAAGTACTTTGCATATAGTAGAACCTAATATGTTGATTTTATAATATTAGATGTATCCGTATCATGATTTAGATACTATAATCTGAATTAACTACCTTAAGTTTTCACTGGAGATGACAGAGAGGGTTAGGGAGGCAGAGAAAGGTGAAGATAAATAAGTGTGATTTCCTAACTTTCATTCACTACCTATATATCATGTAGTATGCTGTCCTCTGAAGGTTTGTTCCTTTCAGAAGCAAGTAGTTAATATTTATTATCTTTTCAGTACAGCATTTCTAGGCCTAAAAATCAATCATTGCAGGTATATGCAGGCAGTAGTGATTGTTGCATTTAAAACGCAGCCACAACCTTCCACGAAGAGATTTAAAGACTGAACTAAGGTTGCTGCCAATAAAAATATATTTTGGGGGAATGGACTCTACTCATAATTCTGGAAGATGATTACATAGTGAGGTCAGTAGAGCATATATTTCAACACAGTTAGAAGGGGATTTTGAATATTCTCACAATGAAGCAATGGTAACTATTTGAGGGGTTGCGTATGCTAATGGTTCTGATGTGACCATTTCGTAGTCTGTTCATGTATTACAACATCACCTTGTATGTCACAAATTAATGTTTTTCAATTAAGAAAACAAAGGTACAGGAATTACTGGATGGCACTCTGCACACAGACCTGTCACTGCTTCTGCTTTGCTGTCAGCTTCTGGAATGAAGGATATTAAAGGCAGGATGGAGGTAAGTGAATAAGGTGGGGACACGGAAATCCCTGCACTTCTGCCATGGATGTCCCAGGTCTAAGTGAGAGTAATATGTAGGAAAAAGCATTTTGAGTGCTTTTATATTTTTCTGAAAAGTCTTAATACCGATGTTTTGCTTATGTAATTTCCACTCCTCCCCCATTGGTTCCTCCTACGTCTCCTACCGTTCCCCTCAAATCATAACCCCTTCTATAATCGTAACAGTAACACGCACGTAAGTCCACGTCGTGTCACTATTGGGTACACGTGTCTAGGACCAGTCACTTGGAGTTGGATAATGTACCAGGAGTTTCAGTATCTATGTTATTTTACTTTATCCTTCCACTCCCAACACATACACAGAAAAACTCCTTGCAGAAACCACTAAGTCTTAGCCGTTAGAAAAAAAAAAAAAACAGCAGATACAACTTTAGATTTTCATCCCACAACCCTTTTTTAGAAAACACTACTTCAGGTGTGTAAACCTTTTAGTCATCTGCTCAATCGGAACCTTCTGTTCTTCATCCACTCATTCAATCACTAAGGCATTCCTTGGGTGCCTCATATAAGACATGGTACTAGGTACCATCTGCACAGGAATAAGTGCAAGGCGATGCCTGTTTTCTTGGAGCTAAGATGATAGTAGAAAAGGGAGAAAATACAGCATGAACACTAGAGACATGTATAGAAAATGTCTGGAAGGTTAAAAAATAAAGGTGCATAACGCAGAAGGTTAGAGGGAGGTGTATTTCAGGTCTGAAATGAAAAACAAGTATGAAAATGAAACACGTAGGCAGAAGTTTCAAGATAAGATGAGCCACCATATAGAAGCCTTAAAGGAATATATATAAACCAGAAGGAGCTGGTTATTTTGGGGCCAATATTAGGGTTTTAAAACAGCCCTTGAGTTTGAGCTAGAAGCTTTTGGGCAGGAGGGGAGGCAGCTGGAGATGAATTTGAAGACTTGAGCAGAGTCTGGTTTAGACAGGGACCTGCAAGCTCTTTGGAAAGAATTAGGCTTTGGATGGAACATGAATTTCTGAGGAGAATGAAATGAGGATAGTCAATGCTATGCTGTGAATTACATTTTTAAGAGATCATGAGGAGTTCAGTCAATAAACTAGGACAACGTCATGTGAAAGGAGACCGGAAGAAAGGACACAGCACTATTTCAAGCAAGATACAATGGTGACCTAGGTCTTAAACTCTTCCTCTAGTATCCCTCTTTAGCCATGGAATTTTTACACAACCCTAGGTACACAGATACACATAATAGTATGTAAATATATAGATACATAATAGGTATATAAATCAAACACTTACTAATAAACCATGAAGAAATTTATTTTAAAACAACTCAAATGTTTATCAAAGACAAAAACAATTTTGCATACTAATGAGGTAGAGTGCTTGTTTATTTCTGCACAAAGAAATAGATCTTGGCTGAATATTTGACATTTTAGGATTCAGAGCATTATCAATATTTTTCAGAGTTCATCAATATTTCGATTTTATTAGTATCAATGCTAAGAATGCCATTTTATATAAATACACAGTACAAGATGGCAGAAAGATGTCATGGGTCACTTTAGAAACTATTGAAAATAATATTCTAACCTTAAGCCAAAACTCATTTAACAATTTGTATGAAACTCAATCAAGTTGGCAACTCAAGCACTAATTTTTAAAATTAAACATTCTAACAACATGTGTCCCAAGTTTGCTTCTCTGTGGTTGTGAAAAAACACTGACCAAAATCAACTTGGAAAGAAAGGGACTTATGTGGCTTAGAGAATGATCCATCACTGAGGAGACTCAGGGCAGAACACAAGCAGGACAGGAGTCTGGAGGTGTGAACTAAAGCCAAGACCGTGGAGGAATGCTGTTTATATTTCTTTCTGTGGACTTTTAGGCTTTGTTTTACAACCCAGGCCCACCTACCCAGGGAGGACACCATCCACAGTGGCCTGGGCTTTCCCACATCAATGATTAATGAAGAAAATGTCCCCCCAAAATGCCCACAGGCCAATCTGATGGAGGCAATTCATGAGTTGCGGTTTCTACCCAATTGATTCTGGTTCGTCTGAAGCTATCAAAGCTGAACTAGCACAACATATAGTCCAAAGAAATACTAATGTAATACATGCTTAGGATTGATAGCAAAAACACTAAAAGTCTGTGTTTTCTAAAATTAGATCATTATGTTGCTATGAATGCAGAAAAAAATGCACACTAAAAAGTATAAATTCTGCAATTCAAACCTTATATATTATCAAATGCAAGCCTGGACATTTCCAGCAACCTCAGTTGTATTTGCATAGCACAAGGGATTTTGCAGCGTGGAGTGTACATCTGTGTGTTCAGAACCAAGTCAAATGAAGCAACATGCCTGAGTGCTGCCAGAAACATCTCACATTCATTAAGAACTTGATTTTGAATTAAATTTTGATCATTGTAAATTCATTGACCTTTTCTGTTTATAATTTTTCATGACCTGTACATTCAGTTACATTGCCCTATATGGGGATGTGACCCACAGTTACAAAGCTCAGGGCCTATATTTGAAGGGTGACAGAAGGAATATGTGGAAATGTGAACAGCTTCCAAGTATCATTTTGCAGGTAAACACTACAGGACTGGCACAATGGATGTGAGAATGACAGAGGGAGAGACATCCTAAACATCCAGTTGGAGTAAATGCATGTGCATTGGTGCCATTTCTCAAGAAGGCTTGGGCCTGAAGAGGTAACAGGCTCCCAGGGATCAAATGAACCCAGAAGTGGGATGAAATAGCAAGGATCTAGAAATAAGCCTAAGGCAATATACATTGGGAAAGACACATTTCAAGGAGATAACAATGGTTGATGTTCCTTTTGATTCCCACAAGAGCCATATTTTAAAAAAATTTATTTTTAACATTTTTAATTATGCGTAGGGAGGATACTATGTGAGTGCAGTATGCCTCAGAGGCCAGAGGTACCAAATGTCCCTGAAGAAGGAGTTACAGGTGGCTGTGAGCCACCTGACATAGGTTATGAGATCCTATCTTGGGTCCTCTGCAAGAACAGTACAGGCTTTTAACCACTGAGTCATCTCTCCAGCCCCCAAGGCCATAATTTTTAATATGAACAACTTTATATCATTGGTCTGGCTAGATCTGACATCAATCATTCATTGCAAATGAGCTCTGCCTTTTAGTCTAGCAATAATTAACACTGCTTTCCCCAGGCTTATCCCTGTGGGTTTATTCCTTAGATTTCCTTACGCACACAAGTTTAAGAGAAACTGAAATTTTATTGGAAACAGAATAATTCAAAAAGAAAGATGGTAAGACTTACTCTCTTGTGTTTTATAAAGAGGAGGATTGTGCATGCACACACACAACTAAATAGATACATAGGAAAACCTGTAACATCTACTGTGGTGATGGTAGTATCTAAAAAACCCGGTTTCCTCCTCATTTATCAGAGTAAAATGGCAATCAACCAGAATTAAATCAAAATTAGACCACCATCTTGGCAGTGAGAAGTCTCCCTTAATGTTGAGGAAATATATTTGTTAGCAGCCTGACAGAATAATTCATGCAAGAAACTGGTTTAGCAGATTTGATTCTCATGCCAACTTACTGCAGATAAAGGGGAAAAAAAGGCATCAGGGAGAAAGGCAGGCAATAGAGAACATCAAAGTGACTCAATATTAATCATACTTTGACTCATTCACCACCATATAAGCCTCATTACCCACCCCTCCATTTATTTCCTAAGCTGAGAATTGTGTTGTAAATGACACCATTCAGAGGAATGACTGTGCCATGAGGATCATTAAGAGTTCTATGCTGAATATAATATTTTGGAGTTCTAAATGTCAGTTTTTGCACATAATAAAATTAATACCTTCTTTTACTTTGGACTCTAGACTCCTCAAGTTACCATCACACTTATTTATTTCATATGTTCCTGGGGGATGTTAGCCATTTAAAAAGTCAACTCCTTCACTACTGCTTTTGAAAACATGATGTGTAGAAAATGTCCAAATGAAAAGTAAATAAGTTTAATAATTGAGACCCCAAACAACAAATGTTGTATGTCTTCTCATACATATGGATGTTAACATTTAAGTTTTCCATGTGTGCTTCGGTGCAAATAAGCACAAAGGTTAGGTAGCTAATAAGGGACCAGGCAGGGATTGTGGGGAGAGGTAGATTGTCCACGGAAGGGGAAATAGAATACAGTGTTGTAGAGAGACAAAAGGGAAGCTAGATGAGGAAGAACAAGTGAGGAGTGGGGGAGGGGAAGTACAGGGTAAAGGAGGGAATATGAGGAGAGACAACTAATACTGAAGGCCTCTTGAAAAGCCAGATGGAGACCTAGTGCTGTGGATATCGCTATATGTAAATAAACCCTGATTGGCCAATAGCCAGACAGGGAGTATAGGCGGGATTAACAGAGAGGAGAATTGAGGAAGGGGGAAGGATAGGAGACTGCTGGAGCCGCTGCCAGGACAAGGAAGATGTAAAGTACCAGTAAGCCACGAGCCACGTGGCAAAGTAAAGATTAACAGAAATGGGCTAACTATAAGAGTAAGAGCTAGACAATGATAGGCCTGAGCTAATGGCCAAGCAGTTTAAATAATGTAAGAGTCTGTGTGTTTATTTTATAAGTGGGCTCCAGGACTGGCGGGACTTGTTGGGACCTGGAAAGAAAAGCTCTCCAGCTACAGCCTAGCACTGGAGAAGCTTCCTAATATACATATTAGGACTATATGTAAGGAATTTAAATGGAGTCACCATATAGTGGGAGATACAATGCCTCAACTAGACATTTTATATCAGAAAGCAAACCACCCCCCAATGGCAAAAATGAGTTACAACTTGTTGAGTCATTGGCTAAAGGGGTCTCAGGAAACCCCCAACATCACAACCTATTGATAAGGCTATTAGTTACCTTCCACAACCTAATAGTAAAGCTGTATGACCAAAGACAATATCATTACTTATATCATTGAACATGAAGAAATTTAGCTGGTGAACAACTAGGAGTTTTGCCCCCATTGACTAGTGTTCATACTTCTAGGAGGTACTCTACATGCTATCAGATAAAAGTGATTACATTTTGCTTCAATACTACCAGTTAAATCCTGAAACCTATAATATTGACCTGCCTAAAAAATAAACTGTTACTATAGTGGCACAAATGTGATCAGAGCAATCAACCACTTTTTGAATGAATTTAAGACCCACTCCATGAGATGGAACCCAGACTTGACACTGCTAAAGTGACCAAGAACCTGAGACAAGGTAGGTCATGGTCCTTGGATGAAAACCTACTACTATTATTCTACTAAAGGAATATAGCAATACAACTCCTAATGACATATTACTATACCCATAGATCAGTGCATTACTCAGTCCTCACCAGAGAAGCTTCTTCTTGCAGTATATGGTAATTAACACAGATATCCACAACTGGGAAATATAGAGAGAGAAGCTTTGAAGCACTCAGCCCTAAATGGGATGCCTTTATTAAACCCTTCCTCTCAAGTCTCAGGGATCTGTACAGAAGAAGAGGTGGAAAGATAGTAAGAGCCAGAGGTGATGGATGACTTCAAGGAAAGAGTATCTTCGAGACACTACAGGGCCGATACACATATGAACCCACAGAGACTGTGACAGCATGCACAAGACCTGCACAAATTCAAACCAGACAAAAAATCTCAGGATGGGCCGGGCGGTGGTGGCACATACCTTTAATCCCAGTACTCGGGAGGCAGAGGCAGGGGGATCTCTGTGAGTTGGAGGCCGGCCTGGTCTACAAAGTGAGTTCCAAGAAAGGCACAAAGCTACACTGAGAAACCCTGTCTTGAAAAAAACAAAAACAAAACCAAAAACATCTCAGGATGGAGAAGGGGAAGTGGGTACAAGGTCATACCCTTCACCAAGAAGCTAGTTGCAACTGATACCTTCTGAAAAAGGGGAAATCAGTTTTTTCCAATTTATATCAACCACAATCCAGGACAGGTGCCATGCCCAGGATTTATTGGCCAACAAAAAATGGACTCCATTTTGTGTGTGTGTGTGTGTGTGTGTGTGTGTGTGATGTTCAATTCAGGCTCATTTGGAATTACAGATTATTATTGTGGAATTGCATACACAATTTTGAATTATACTAAATCTGGTACATCTTATCCTCTCCTGTTCAACCACCAGTGTCCTTAATAGACTGTGGGATTACCCCTTTTCCTTTTGAAAGTCCCTATATCAACTTATGCTCATCCCAGTCATGCCTAGAATCCAGATGCATTTCTTTTTATAACAGCAGTGGTCAACCATTTCTTGAACCATTCCTTCAAAAGCCCCCAGGAAGCTTATAGTCATCTCTTACACAGTAGTGTTCTCTTCTTCATGTTTTAATATCAATTGCTCTTAAGGGGTCGTTTGAATTTGCCATTCCACATTTGACACACAGCTTGCCATAGCAAAACTACCATAAATCACACTACTGCCACAGTAAACTCGAAAATGCAATCCCCTTGATGACTTTCCAATTTAGTAGATGTCTTTTCACCCATGGCAGCCTGAATAGCATCTTCCAACACTTGGGTAGCTGGCCAGGAGGAGGAAGTTTCCAGCTCAGTCCCTGCTTGATTCTGTATCTTGCATCAAGTTGTGCATCCGCAGTAGGGTTTCATCATCTACTTCTGATGGACAACAAGGAGGAATGCCAAAAGCTTGTATCATTCAAAGGCTCTGGACCCTCCCTGGCCAACAATTCAGGGGTCAAATAAAACTTGTCTTAGGTTTCTAACATTCTAAATATACTAAGTTTTTCTTCGCCGCCCCCCCCCCATCCCCTGTGGTTTAGTTTTCTGTCTTTTCTGGTCATTGAATTTTTTGAATTGAGGGAACAAACTCAGAAATCTCCTAGACAACTGTCATCACCCTTGATACACATGAACACTGCTCACTTAGGCTTGCTCCTCAGACTCACTCAGATTGCTTTTTTATACAGCTCAGGGCCACCTTCCAAAGGGTGTCATGCCCACGGTGGGATGGGCCCTTTTACATCAATCATCCATCAAGAAAATGTACCCACAGACTTGTCTACATGCCAATGTGATGGAGGCAATTTCTCAGTTGAGGTCTCCTCTTCCCAGACGACTGTAGCTTGTACTAAGTTGACAAAAATCTAACCATTAAATATTCAAGTGTTCCCAATCCAAAGTAACATTCTGAAAGGTGTACAGCAATGTCATGGAAAACATCACACTTTATCATGAGTTGAGCTTACAATAATATAAATGCTAAACTTGAAGAACAAAAGGACAGCATACTCAGAGCCACAGGAAACTTTTGGATTAGGACTTTACATGGAGTCACAGGAAAGAGACAGAAATAATCAGGATATTTATTCTCCCAAACATTCTTTTCTTAGCTAGTATGGCATATATTTGCTCAATTCTCATCTCTCTTTTATTTATCACTTTATCTATCCTTCCCTCTGTGTTTCTTCCTACCTCTCACCACATAGCTTCTGGCTCTGTACCTGCCTCTGTGGCTATTTAATCTCCATATTTCTTAGCACTTTACTCAACACATCTTTTCTCTTTTCATTTGAAACCCTCCCTAGAAAATCTTACAAAAACTGCTCCCTATATATTTATGTTGCCTAAATCTCTATGCCCCCCTCCTCCATCTTTCTAGAGCTCCAGGCAGTAAGGACATCACCTGCACAGGTGTCTGAAGCTCACTGTGCTCACAATGAATGTATGTCTTGATTTTCCATAAACCTATTTCTCTTCTAGGTCTCACTCTCAATTAGAAGAATCACCACTGACTGACTCAGCTGCTGAGCCCAGCAAGTGATATATCTCCTTTTAATTTATTTCTTTTCCCACACTAGTATCTAATCACTAAGACATATAGAGCACTTCTACCTCTAAATATTTCTAGTTATCTAGGTTTTATTTGTGTATATGGTGTATATGTATGCACATGTACGTGTATACACATGTATGTGCACACGTGTGTGTGTTTGTGAGAGAGAGAGAAAGAAAGAGAGAGAGCATAAACATGCACGTGTGCTTGTATTTTAAGGTCAGAGATCAATACTGGGTGTCTTTCTGTAGCATGAATCTTAAAAGGTCTTATTAATAAGAACAAACCCAGGAGCCAGATATTGGGGTGAACACTGAAAAATCAGAGAAACAGAACAAGCCACATCTAACCTCACCTTGCCAATTCTTCAGCTGATCTTGTTTCCTCAGACTGAAAGCCTCTGAGTCCTCACCCAAATGGATCTCAGCTAAACTGCTACTAGAAGCTACAAGCTTAACAGAACTCTAATTCCTGGTCCTCACGTCTTATATACATTTCTGCTTCCTGCCATCACTTCCTGGGATTAAAGGTGTGTGTTACCATGCCTGGTTGTTTCCAGTGTGGCTTTGAACTCACAGAGATCCAAACGGATCTCTGCTTCCTGAATGCTAGGATTAAAGATGTGAGTGCCACCATTTTCTGGCTTCTATGTCTCTCTAGTGGCTGTTCTGTTCTCTGACCCCAGATAAGTTTATTAGGGTGCAAAATATGTTGGGGGACACAATATCACCACATCTTCCTTTGCCACTCTTCGCTTTGTATTTTGGGGCAGAGTCTCTCGTTGAACTTGGAGCTCAGCAATTTAGCAAGAGTGGATAGCCAATGAGCTCTGAGGGTCCTCCTGTCTCCACTTCCCTAGACCTAGAATTGCAGGCACACACCATTATGCCCACCTTTCTATATGAATGCTGGGAACCCAAACTCAGGTCTTTGTGCTTCCATGGTAAACACTTTACCAACTGAGCCATTGTTTTTGGCCCTATAGCTATCTAGGTAAACAAACACTCATCTATCAACTGGACTTTGCTTTTTACTCTTCAACTAATATTCTGAATTTATACACCCAGCCAAGGTCCCAGTTCTTTCTATATGTTGTTTTGAAATTTTAAATTAAAATAAAGCAATTTTCTAGGTCAAAACTGTAAAATCCAAATACATCTACATCTTAGCTAATAACATTCACCAACATAAATATATTGGTTTCAACACTATACTATGATTTCATAAGATTCTATCACTGGGAAAAACAGGGTGAAGGCACATAGCACCCTCCATACTATTTTTGCAAATTCTTAGGAATCTTATGTGATTTCAAAGTCAAACATTATACAACCTTAATTGCATTCTTTGCTTTCTTCTCCCACTCCATTTTAAAAACTTTAAATGAAATCCATGTGTCCTTAAATAAGGCCACCCTTTTTGCAAGAGACTTTCCAGTCCATTCAAGGTCTAGTCTACAGCATGCTCCATTTTCTATTTCCCTTTTTGGACTTGTATGACAACTGTACTTGTCTGCTTTTAGTCTCTCCAAAAGGGCCCTCTCATGCCTTAAGAACTTCAAATAAGCTATTCCATCTGCCTAAAACAGTTTCCTCAAATCTTTGGTTGGCTTGTCATCTGCCTATTTTTCAGATTTCTGTTAAATGTCCCTTCATCGTGGAAATGTTCCCAGATTTACTCTATTGATTCATTCCCTCAGTCTAGATGAATTAGCTCCACTTGTAGTCACATCCACAACATCCTTTATCTGTCCTCATAAACCCCTTCAATGAGCTGCTGAGATGGCTCAGTGGGTAAAGGTGCTTGCACCACAGGTCTGGAGACCTGAGTTCAATCCCCAGAACCTACATGAAAGGGGGAAGGAGAGAACTGACTCCACAAAGCTATCCTCAGACATGCACATGTGCTCTGTGACATGAGTGCACTATCCCCACTCCCACATACAAATAGATACACAATAACAATATTTTATATAATTTTAAAATAATGTCTTATGTTTAAATAAATCTTCACACTTCTAATATCTTGCTAAATATCCCCTCTCTTACCAGTAGTCCATAAACCCACTATGGACAGGGAACTCAACTCGGGCAAGAAAATATTTACTGTGAAAATGAATGAATGAGGCTTTCAAATTGTAACTAAAATCTAGTTTTTCTCTCCATTTCCTCCATTTCATCACTTCCCAAGGGTGCCACTGCACTGTGTGTGTGAGTGTGTGTGTGTGTGTGTGTGTTTGTGGTGTGTGCATGTTTGTGTGTAGAGAGAGTAGTTTGTTTAGCAGTATTCTGCTTTTTCATAATTAGCAATATATTTATGATAGTATATTAACCAGAATTTTGAGATGGTGCTATACTAAATATTACAGACACTGTGGGAAGTGATATGTTATTTCAGATGCTAAATTAGACATAAGTATAGTTAATAGAAATATAATTATGGTGTTATTTAAATATCTAATAAAATGGGAATGAATTCAAAAACATAATTCTGTTTAGAAACAGCTCTTTAGGAAGCCTATAGCCTTACAGTCCATTAAGAATATGATAGCAGGGAGCTAGAGATGGCTCAACAGCTAAATACATTTGTTGTTCTCACAGAAGACCCAAGTTTGGTTCCCAGCACCCACACGTCAGCTCACAACAGCCCATAACTCTGTTTCCAGGGAATCTGGCACTTCTGGCCTCTGATGGCTCCAGCATGCATGTGGTGCAGACACACATTTATATCGGCAAAACATCATATCATATACATAAAATAAAACCAAATCTTTTAAAAAATGAACACAATAGAAGAACAATCACAGAAAGTGGATGTGCTGTTCTATGTTATTGCCCCACTGTATATGCTCACTCTTGCTGTCTAGTGCAGTTTACAGTAACACTGCAAGCTTGGCATCCATCTAAGGCATTTTCTAGACTGTTGTCTGAATGTCACAAGAACTACTACATTATTCCAAAAATCAAAAGATAACTAAGCTACAAGAAACCACTAGAGAGTCAACCCCAGGTTGTGAAAACAAAGACACTAACAGAAGCAGAATTTATGATGTCATAGCTGAAGTATGAACACAGGGAATTTGAAGTCTAGTGTCTCTTCTGTCTACCTATGCACACAGATTTTCTTAACTGCAAAAGGGGTGACAATTTGCAAAGCTTTCTATCTGGGATATTAAGCCCTTAACTTCCTGTTCCTAATATCTTTAAAGTACAAAGAGTGGTTTAACCTCTACATTTGGAAGCAACAGGAAGGCAAGTGAGATTTATGATCAAGGAAGATTAGGAACCAATTGACTAATTTTTCAAATTTCTGAATTTGGATATTTAAGACCTTTTGAGTTCTTAACTTGTATTTCTCATAAGCACATTGTAAATTAGATTCTAAATGATAGAGTTTGGAAGATAAAAGTCATAGTGAGCTTTATGTCAAGTCCGACCCAGGAAGAAATTCATTAAGAAGAGCTGTGATGGTAATGCTCTGGAGAAACAAGTTAGGTGAGTTCGAGTTAATGTTTTAACAATGTACTATAAGTTGTTTGTGCCTATATTGTTTGTCTTTTTAATGGTTATTTTTTTTTTTACCAAAGGCACACCACATATATTTTATCTACTCACTCATGCAGTAGATATTTTTTAGTTTGTGAAATAGTGTTCATTATAATTCACTTGAGTGAGGTTTAATATCCTCTCTTTGATATTAAGATCACATTTAAAAGCTTGAAAGCGACATGAAAATAAAGAACTAAGCCATATTGTTTCCTATTTAGCTGCGCCAAGGTTTTAGAAATCAAAGCCCCGTGCATTCATGTTCCGAATGCCAAACAGAAAATGTTTGTACAGGCGCAGCCCTTCAGAGTAGCTACAGAAGGACAGGTAAGACCTGTCTCCGTCTCCTTCCTTCTCCTTTGTACTGATTGTTCACAAGGCTGCATATGGCCTCCAGTCCTATCTCCTGCAAAATAATAAGAATGAAAATAATACCTGCTTCTAGGACTATGACAGTTGTGCCACAGCAAGAAGAGCAATAAGGTGCTCAGAATAATAAATGCAAAATAGATAATAGCTATCCTCAAAATACAGGGACATCAGACAAAGGACAAAGAGAGGCGTGGTATGGGGTCTTGTAAGACTACCACAGACATGAGGTGAGAGAGGACACCGGAAGCCCAGTTACTGCAAGACATACAAGGCTGGACAGCCTGTAGGACTGGGTAGAAGCTGGTTTCCATGTCCACATGAACACCACTTGTTAGATAACTGAGAACACCTGCAAACTACCGCTTATTATTACAAACAATAAACAGCCAAACATTCATTACTTTCGGATGATGACCAATGTTCCTGGTAACTTTTGTATCATAAACATCTGCATTGCATTTTTTTGTTCCATTTCCACCATCAAAATTCTAACTTCATTTAGACCTCTTCTTTTCTAGGTAGTGTAGTATGTCTTCAAGTAAAATTAAAAGTATCAAGAATCATTTCATATTTCTGAATGGACCTTTCAAAGAAAGACATAATTTGTAAAGTTCTTTATAATTTGAGGAAGGTCAGGATTCATTTTTCTCTAATAAAAATCTCTTAGCTTCCCTAGAAAAACAAATTATTTTTTCTCTCATCAAGAACAAAGAGGCAAGAAAAATGTATAAATTTGAGAAAAATAACTTAAGCAAGCTATCAAGGGATGTTGTTAGCCAGCTTTATCTGTTTTCCTTGATAAATCTCCACAGAAGCTTAAAGAAGTTCATTTTTGAGAGCATTTAACTCTTATGTCCCCAATACAAGTGTGAGCAAGAAAATGGTGCCATCTTGTCCCTGTGCCAGAGATCATAGAGGTTGGAGGCCAATACTCTCCACTAATATTGCCAGTGACTATAAAACAGCAGGTCCATTGATGTCATTCAACTTATAGATATATTCCATGTGGCCTGCAGTGGCATGTTAAAAGAATGAAATAAAGGGTACAGAATAGGTAATGTCTTAGGCCATGCTTTAAAGAGTCAGCTAATTTCACACTTTAAAAATAAAACTGTATTTCTGTCTTTTCTTGGCACATTAGCACATTTGGCATCACTGGTCCCATTTTCTAACAGGTTGAAGGTAGGAAGGTGGTAATGGGCGCTGTACTGCTTTCCCTGGAAGAGGCTGGCACTCTCAAATGCAGTCCAGTTCCTCCCTGACATACCTGACTCAGAATAACTCCTGCCTGATGCCTGTGGATATCAGAGTCCATCTAACCACATCTCTGATTGTGTGGACAGTGGGATACCAAGAAGAAGTGGGAGGGAAGAATCTGGATCAACGGGTCTCTCTTCTCCCATCCATTACACTCACTTGAAAATTTTTCATAAGTTTGATTTGGTAGCTGATAACGTAACTGCACAACTATGAGACACAGCATGTCGATTCTATACATGATCCACTGTGTAGTGACCATAACAGGACAATTTGCTTTTCCACCTCGAACATCATCTTTACCTGTCATGACACTTCAGCCTCCTGTTAATTCGGAAACATGCCATCATGCTACAAGAATGCTACATCCAATCCCTCTAACCTAACTGAAGTCCTTTACCCATTATTATTCTCACTTCCTCTCCCACTCCAATCTTTTCCAACATATACTGACCACTGTTCTACTGTTTTCCATGAGATCAACACCTTTAACTTTAAAACTGACTTTAAAACTCTATTTGTCTTTTTGTGCCTGGCTTATATGGCTTAGCATGATCTCCTCCAACTCATTTCACACTACCACAGATAACAGCGCTTCATTCTGTTCTTTTTCCCCTCCTATTTATTTAATTCAGTTTTTAATTCAACATAATTTGTTCGCCATTTCATACATAAATATAATGAGATCATATCTACCCTAGATTATCCTCTCTTAACCCTCCCCATTCCTACCAAAACTACCTCCTTCCCAACTAGTCTCTTTGGTACCTCCATGTCCTTTTTTGACCCACTGAGTTTAACTAGGGAGATTTATATGAATGTGAGTAGGGGATTATTTACTGGAGCACAGATATCTTACCAGTGGTTCCACCACTGAAGAAAATGACATCTGCCTTCTCAGCAACCTGACTGACAACAGCTCCTTGGGAGGTTTAGGGCCTCATCCATGATGGAGTGTTAAAGGGCCCAATCTCATGCAATTGACCACAGCTGCTATGAGCTCATAAGTGCACTCATCATGTCACATCCAGAAGACAGAATTTCATAAACCTTTATCCCACACTCTGGCTATCACATTTTTTAAAGATTTATTTTGTTGTTCATTTATGTCTATAGGCATGTATGCCACCTGTATATGGATGCATGCCTAAGCCAGAAGAAGGTGTCAGGTCTCCCTGGAGTTACTGACAGCAGGAAATTACCCAATGTGTGTCCTGGGAACCAAACTCTGGTCCCTCTGACAAAGCACAAGCACTCTTGCCCAATGAGCCATCTCTTCAGGCCCCGTTTCTCCCATTCTTCCAGCTCGCTCTTCTACAGTGTTCCTGGGACTTTCTCATTTAGGGGTTGGCACTGGACAATCACTTAGTGTCAGCACTTGGGCCAGTTATGGGTGTGTTCATCAACCACCTTGCGCTGCAGAAAGCCTGATCCTCCCAACATGAGCCAGGCCACAGTTAAAAGCCTTCAGTGTAGGGCAATGATCTTCAGCTTTTCTCACATTTCTCGTAAAAGAACATATTTGAATCCTATGCATAATTCAAATTTGACATTTTAAGATAAAACTATCATATCAA
>CABHPH010129106.1:0-11035 GCA_902168325.1 Peromyscus nudipes | reverse complement strand
GGCTTGACTGCTTTTCTTTATCATAGCTCACATCTTTAGTTTTTACTTGTCTATCTAGAAATTTTCAATTAAATTCCAGCCATCCTGAATTTTACCTCGCTGAGTACTGAAAGTTTTGCTTTCCTATAAACATCCTGTGCTTTCCACAGTGCAGTCTAGTTATATACAAAGAGCATGATCCTTTGGGATTTATTACATGCTGTCAATTAAAATGACAAAAGTTTAGGGGTCTGAAGACATAGTTTAATCTTAAAGTGATTGCCTAGCATGCATAAAGCCTGGGATTTGATCCAAACCACTGCAATGAAATAAATAAAAACAGCAATCCCATATTCTCAGAAAGCTGAGATGGGAGGATCACTTGAGTTCTCAGGTTTGGGACCAGCTTAGAAAACAGAGTAAGACCCCATCATAAAGATAAGATTAAATCTTTAACCCCAGCACTCCAAGGCAGAGGCAGGCAGATCTCTGTGAGTTTGAGGCCAGCATGATCTACAAAGAGAGTTCCAGGACGGCCAAGGCTACACAGGGAAACCCTGTCTTGAGAAAAAAAAAAAGATAAGATTAAACTAAATCAACATTCAAATTTCAAATGATTTATAAAGTCGGCCCAAAGTAAGGACTGTGGTTGAATGACATCCTCTCTTCCTAATGTAATGGTTTCCTGTATCCTGTTCTACTGCAGGGAATAGGTAGGTCCAGCCATGTGAGCTGCTAGGCTCTTGGGATCTGTTTTTACAGTCAATAAGTCATATTTCTTGTATGCATCAAGTGCATTGTGTTTCAGAGTTGAGAGAGATCTTCCGCAGACCTCTGGATTCTTTGAATTAGCTCTTTCTTCTCAGCCTGTCCTGAGCCATCCAACTTTCTCATTCTCTTCAGATTTTTAACCCTGCCATCTCTGCCTGGGAAGACTAACAGGAGCTGCCTAGTCTCACTGCACCCCATCCTGAAGATGCTCTCAAGCTAGTAGGGAGGGCACCCTAGCATAGGGCTGGCTTTTGCTTCTCACCTCTTAAAATCACAGAGCATCGTGATTTGTTGATCCACAGGCTCTGCAACACTATATAATTTATGTACTGAGGGAGGGTGAATAGGATAGACAAGATAGCTATTTCACATGAAGAATCAAACGTCATCCTTGCTATTCCAGAATTCACATCTATTGCCAGAATTACTGTAAGTTAATTATGCTCTTCTTACTTTAGCAGTTTCCTTGTCTTCCTGAATATTTAAACATTTCTACCTGCTTGGTTTCTCATTAACAGTCTGTGAGGATGATTGGCAAATGTTTCACAAATGATGGGCACACTTAATTTGTGTCACAGCTGTACCTTGAGTTCCTTCCCAGCTGTAGCTGCAATCAGTGCTGTGGATGTGCTGCTCATCCCAAGACGAGCAGTGGAAGTGTCTGGGTAAGGTGCAATAGTTTTTATGCGACCAGTTCTTGATAGCCCCAAGTTCCTTGGGATAGGACCTATGCCTTAACTTCTCCTGTTAATCATATACAGCTTCTTAAAGGCATAGTCTTCATACAGTACTGTGATTTTCCTGGCACCTGAGCAGTAGGAATGCCAGGTGATATTAGCATCACAGACCTTGGAATGCTCCCTGGCCAGAGGTTCTACTTCCTGTGATGGGATTCCAGGATATGTAAGAGATACTCATATCTCCTTACAGCTCAGGTGATGCTCAGCGCCCCAGCAAAGAAACATTTTCTGAGAGAAAAGATAAACTATGAAAAAAATACATAACAAAATTAGTATCAATTTTGTGTTTAAAGAGAAAGGAATAGTTCCCCTCCCTTCATATGAAAGAGAGAAAGAAAGAAGATAAGGATAATTGGGTCACAAAACACATAATAACTGAAGGGACTTATATACAAACTCATTTATCTATTTCCTTTAAGCCAAACTTTTTTGTAGCTGTTTTAAAAGTCTTTTACAAGACTATGAAGCACTACAATGTCAAAGCCACAAGCTTGCAGTTTCTGTCCTAAATGGATGGATGAGTGGTGTCACTGAAAGGAAATTTTGAGGGGGACTGCTATTGTAGAGAAAATTGTGGTACACATGCACACTGTAAAATTATTGCACCTATCCAGCTAATTAATATATCACCACATGTGGGTATCCTTGTACATGTATGATATGACTGCTTACTTTCCATTGTTATCAAATTTATATATAACATATTATTTCCTGTTTTCATTTGAATTACAAAATTTATTCATCTTATAACCAAAAGTTTGCATCTTTTAACCAACACTAACATCACCCATTTAGCCCTGGTAACACATTCTGTATGAGTTCAATCAAAATTACTGAAATTAAGTGTTCAGCCACTTAAAACACAGGTGAGGAGACAAAGCGAGTGTCTATGATACAAACATGGTTTAACCAAGTCCTTCAGAACAGGAAGAGGGCCGTGCCCACTTCACCCGGGCCAGGGCTGTTTCACAGCATGACCTGCATAATCAGTCCCAAAGAGAACCTTAAGACAATACTTGGGAGCTCTGGGAATTTTTAAGGCTGTGTAAAATTCATAGGGTAACTCAGCTTCTTATTTCTTACTCGTATGGAAATGTACAGACACTTCCATCCCCTCATGCACCTCCCTACCTCTCTCTTAAACAAAAGTACTGCTTCATATAAAATAATTTTATCACCAGATCATTTCCATCGTATCACTATCATTTCACAAATACATCAAGCTAGGCAGTTACATGTAACCACATAACCCAGCATGCTGTAGACTATTAAAAGGATATTTAACAATGAAAATATCAAGTTCAAAAAGTTTCTTGCTAATTGGACATGGCAGCACATACTTTTAATCTCAGCATTCAAGAGAGAAGTCAGTAGATCTCCATGAATTCAAATCTAGACTGATCCACATTGTGAGTACCGGAGCTACATGGTAAGTGCTGGGGCTACATGGTGAGAGTCTATCTCAAAAAGGAAAAGGAAGAAGAGGAGGAAAGAAAGGAGAAGGATAAGGAGGAAGAGGAGGAGAGGAAGAAGTTTTTGTTCCTTACTATTCTTTTTGAAATATCAGACAGCTTGTGACTAGAATGATCTTTGAAGATAGTCTTTAAACAAATCTGCTGGGATCTATCAGTTACTGCATTCCATCATGAGCTCTGAAGTTTTTGGGGTGAGGGACAGTCTTAAATATCTGAAATTTTCAACACAGACTGTGATTCCTCCCTGAAAATAGGAATGATTCATTATTTTAGAGCAGTGTATTTTCAAAGTCCAGAAAAGATGAGAGAACGCAAAAGTGAATGTAGATTGCTCCCAGCTAGAGGAAGAAGTTGCCACAATAGTGCCTCCATCACCAAGAGGCTTTTGTTGAAGGACATAAAAAATTCTTTAAGAGGCAAATTGGGAGAACTCCTCGGGAAGGGAGGGGGCACATGCTAAAGGGTGACTTATGCCAAGAAGGGATGCTGCTGTGGAAAGGCATGGGGAGCCCTTTTAACAGTGGCATTTTGTGTAAGCTGCGAAGAGCAGTGAGCTGTTTGACAGACATATGAAATTCTGAGTAGAAAGAAAAGCAAAAAATACAGGGACAGATGATACAGGAAATATATTGTGGTCCACAATGAGTTTAATGCAAAGGGAACTGAAAATGAGTAGGAGGAAGGAGAGGTAGCTGGGCGACATCCCTCTGTCCTAGCAGTTTTCCCTCATGCCTTCTCTCTCCACACACTTTCCTCTTTCATCCACCTCTTCGTTCATGCCTTCTCTCTCTGTGTTCCTCTGTTCTTGCTTCTCTTTCTTGATGCCATCTCTCTGCAGCTGTAAGTCTCTTCTTGGCTTGCTTCTTAGGTCTCCTTACTGACATGCTTAAATTCTTCCATCATTCTTGTCTGTACCTGCAAAACTGGTACAGCCATTAACTCTCCGGAATATCCCTCAGGCCATTAGACAGAGTGATTGTAGGACCCCTGTGACTTGCTTTGGCCATTCAGCTGATCTAGGAAGGCATTCATGTCCTTCCTCCATAAACATCAAGAAGGGGTGTGTAACCTACAAAGCTCTCTTGTTTGCTCAACATGCTACAATGGCAACGTGCAGAAGATCATTGTTCCCATATTTGTAGGAGGAATCTATTTTCATGAATTTTATATATTATATAGTATATGTAGTAAACACGTATATGAGTGTTTAGATAAGAAACCATTAGAAGCAGCTTTAATGTAAGCAATGTAATAGTTTTAAGTGTCAACTTGACAGGATCTAGAATCGTTTAGGAAATGAGACTCTGAACATGCCTCTGGAGGATTATCTTGAATGCTTTAATTGACATGGGAAGACTGATTTAATTGTAGATAGGACCATTCCTTAAGAAAGGTCTCCTGGAGGATGTGGAGTAAGGGGAACACTCCTCCACTGCTGTTGGGAGTGCAAATTGGGACAGTTGCTTTGGAAATCAATATGGTGGTTTCTCAGAAAAATGGGAATCAACCTACCTCAAGACCAGCTATACTAATCTTGGGCATATACCCAAAAGATACTCAATCTTACCACATGGACACTCACTCAACTATGTTCAGAGAAGCATTATTCATAATAGCCAGAATGTGGAAACCTAGATTCCCCTCAACTGAAGAATGGATAAGGAAAATGTGGTACATTTACATAATGGAGTATTACTCAGCTGTTTAAAACAGTGACTTCATGAAATTTGCAGGTAAATGGATGGAACTAGAAAAAAATCATTCTGCATGAGGTAACCCAGACCCAGAAAGACAAACATGGTATGTACTTATTCATAAGTGGATATTAGGAGTAAATATAGAATAACCGACCTACAATCCACAGCCCCAGAGAGGCTAGAAAAGAAAGAGGGCCTAAAGAGGCATGCATAGATTTCCCTAGGAAGGGGAAACAGAAGAGATCTCCTGAATAAACTGGGGATGGGGGTGGGGGGTATGTGTATATGGGAACTTGAGGTGGTGGGTTGGGCAGGTTGGGTGTGGGAGACAGATTGGGGGAAGGACTGAAGGGGAGAGTAACAAAAGAGACATCTTAATGAGGGGTGGGCATTTCGGGGTTAGGGAGAAACCTGGTGTGAGGGAAACTCCCAGGAATCCACAAGGATGATGACCCAAGCTAAGATTCCTAGCAATAGTGGAGAGGGTGCCTGAACTAGCCAACTACTGCAATCAGATTGGTGACTACCCTAATTGTCATCACACAGCCTTTACCCAGTAACTGATGGAAGCAGATGCAGAGATCCACAGCAAAGCACTGGAGAAGCTCCGGACGTTCTCTTGAAGAAAAAGAGAAGGGATTGTATGAACCAGGGGGGTCCAGGTTATGATGGAGGAACCCATAGAGACAGCTGACTTGAGCTCCTGGGAGCACAGAATCTGGACCAACAGTTAGGGAGCCTGCATGGGACCAACCTAGGATCTCTGTATGTGTGTGACAGTTGTGTAGCCTTGTCTGTTGATAAGCAGTGAGATCAGGACCTGTCCCTGACTCTTAACTGGCTTTTGGGAACCTGTTCCACATGCTGGGTTACCTCATCCAGCCTTTATGCAGGGGGAAGAGCTGGATCCTAGCTCAACCTTGATGTGCCATGCTTTGTTCAAGCCCATGGGAGGCCTGCTCCTTTCTGAATGTAGATGGAGGAGGAGTGCATGGGGAGGGAGGGGAGGGAGTAGTTAGGGAGGGTGTGGGAGGGGAGGAGGAAGGGGACACTGTGGTCAGTGTGTAAAATAAATGAAAAAATGTTAATAAAATAAAATTTTAAAAAAGGTTTCCTGGAATATGTAACAGTGAGATAAGAAAGAGCAAAAGAAACACATACACACACAGAGAGAGATGCAGACACACACACACACACACACACACACACACACACACACACATACACAGATAGAGACAGAAACATAGACAGACACACCCAGAGAGAGAAAGAGAAAGAAAGAGATACCAAGCACAAGCATACATGTGTTAATTGCTTCCTTTTTTTGGTTGTAGATGTGATGTGACCAGCTGCTTTACGCTGTTGCCACTTTGACTTCTCCATCATGATGGACAGTACCTTACTTAACATGTGACCTAGAATAAGTCATTTCTCCCTTAAGTTATTTTTTTTTAGAGTATTTTATCACAGCTACAGGAAAAGCAACCAAGACAGCAGCTATAGAGAGCAAAGAATTCCTTTTCCCATCAGTCATAGCCATGTGTGTGCATAAATGTGTGTAAACACATATGATAAGCACTGCATAATATACACTATGTTGATTATGCATATGTGTCAAAGAAACAAGAAAACCCTAATATTTCCATAAAGTCAGGGAATAATAAAATGCCCCTAATTTATGAATGTTGTTTACCAAATTCAACAGGTTTTATGACCTCACATTATTTATACACAAAGTTCTAGATACCTATGACTTTGGAAGGGGGAACTTTATTTAGAAATTAATAAAAAAAGGTGTTGGTGGCAACTACAGAAGGGAGATGAATGGTCAGTTGGGTCACGTGTTTCTGGTTCAGTGGCCTCCACTCCTCCAACTCATGATGTCTCACTGTCAAATCCAGGAATAGGTCAGCTGTGCAGACCAGAAGCACCACCTCCTATAGGCCTTAAAGGCACGTGCAATTATCAAGAATAGGTATGCCAGTAGGAATTCTTACATTAAAGTAACAGAAGACTTAGTTTGTTTGTTCTATGCAACAGACCACTCTCAAGACGTAAAGACTGAGAAATTCCACAGTTGATTAATATGACTTATGGTTGTCAAAGAATCCCACAATGTTTCCATGGAAATAAAATGAATGGTATCAGATAAAGACTATCGTGCTCTTGGGAGGTAAATGCCACTTGAATTTGACAAGATGGCTGAAAGAAAATACTTTAGGTAATTACATGAGCTATTTAGAAACTGAGAGATAATCTCAATTATTTGCTTTAGAGGTCTAGGAATATAAACTCATTCAGTCTTTAGAAAACATTTATTTTTGGAAATTGAATAAGAAATTCATCCATCTTAGAAACTTTTTGAAGATTATTTAATGTTGGGACATATATATAATTACTTGTCTGGAAATACCAAGAAAAGCGAATAATTCCTCAAGCTTACTTCATCTGTTCTTAAGATAAAGTTAAACACAACATTTTGCTAGAATATTATTCTTCTTTTGGTGATAAAATTTGTACTGTGAATAACCAATAAATATATGGTTGTTGGAATGAGCTGTGCAGTGGTCTGTATCTGTCTACAGGTGGACACAGAAAGTACATATCAAATCTACAGTTTCTCACTTCAAGCCCGCAATGTTGATCACAATCAATCTAAAGAATCCAGCCCAGGCACTTGCAGGTAAGCTGACCATTGCATAAACAAAGAGATGCTAAATATCATGGATTGTCACCTGGGTCCTGGTAGGATACATGTCCAGGTAGTGTCCTAGATATCTTTCATCAGCTGCCAATACCCCCAACCCCACCACACAGCCAGTGCTGTAATTAAATCCAAAGCCTCACATGTGCTAGCAAGAGCTCTTCCACTGTACTACATGTCCAGTCCTATCCAAATGCAATGCTTGTGTCCTGATGGACTTCAAATCGTCTGTACCTACCGTCTCGAGGACTTTCTGGGTTTCCCAGCTGCCAAGGGCAACTAGTTCCTCCATCAGCTCAGATCACATCCAGCTCAGAGCATCACCAGTCATGATCCCCTCCTCCTGGGATCTCCTCTTGTTGGGCTATGAGTCCTTTGAGGGACAGTGACTGTCAACCAAAATGCCCATGATTTCTTAGCTTCCAGTCCAAAACAGTCCTCTGCTTCTTGATGAGTAAGTATCATCATCAGTACCAGCAAGGGGTTACCACAGAGACACAGTACAATTCTGCAGTACAGTGAGAATCTAGGGAAAGGCATTTGCAGACACAGCTATGCTCTCCAGAGAGGAGCCAGTGCTATAGAAGAAAGTGAATAACAAAGAGCCAGTCTGGAAGAAGGGAAGGAAACACAGCAAGGTGCTCTGAAGCATGGAGGATCAGAGGCACAGATAGAGTCACAGCAGCAGGACAGAGTGGATGTCAGTGACATAGAGGCTAGTGAATCGGACAGATGTCCATAAGGCACTTGGGCAGTCCTGTGTAAAGCCTGCACATAGAAGAAAAGAGACTAAAACTACAGACAGGGAAACAAATAAAATGCCTCAGAAAAGCTGGCCAACACAGGGAAGGGGGTGGAAAGGAGTAAAGTGATGACGCATAATCTAGAGGGACCTCACATGCTTCATTTAACTGGTGGCTTTCTGAGATGCCCCATTGGGCAGGCACTGCTGCAAGAGCTGCTCAAACAGACTGGCACAATCAAGACCCTCTTCCAGGATGTCAACCAAATGGAAAGCAAAAAGCTATATATAGAAGTCAGTTGCTTTAAAGAAAAAAATGAAGTAGATTGAGAGAATGGAGAGTAATGGTGCAGAAGAATGCTATTTTTGATGCAGTGGCCAGAGAAAGACACCTTAAAAAGACAAGTCAAGCATAGCCTGGAACAAGGTGAGAATGGGCCCTCTGACTGGTGCTGGGGAAGAGGATGGGCAAGGTGAGGAGGAGAACACAGGTATACTCAGTACATCCAGGAAAGAAGAAATTCCACAGAGCAGTCAGCTCAAGGAAGAGAGATCAGATTTCCTGCTCCACAGAGCAGTCAGCTCAAGGAAGAGAGATCAGATTTCCTGCTGAGAAAAAGAAGAGTGCAAAGTAACCGAGAGCCAGGAGAGGACTATGGAGGGTAAATCCAGGGAGCGGAGGTCCGCTGGTCTCCAGGTGCGGCTCTGAGGAGTAGACATAGCCTCAATGTAGAGTTTCTAGGAAAACAGCTGTGCAGCTGCTCAGAAAACACAGAAGGAAGCTGAAGGCATCCCCAGGGATGTGGGACCAGTAGTGGCTTTGCCTTCAGTGCAGCCAGTCCCTTGGGCTGGTGCATTTTACACAGGGATTTTCCCACCTCTTCTGAGATGGGGGAAACAGATGTGACTGTCCCCAGGACATCTGTGGGCATCATTAGTATTCAGGGGCAATCTCTGGCTTTAATTTCAGTGTTTCCCTCAAAAGCTCATGTTGAAACTTAATGCCTTTGTGACACTAGAAGAAATGACTGGGCTGGGAGGCCCCACTCTCATAATGCAGTTATACTAGTATAGAAATACATATATTATAAAGATGAAAGTCCTTCCCCTGCTTTAGCTCCCCAAGCCCTGTCTGCTATGGCTATGACATAAGGAATAGAGAGGACCTTTGCCTGGTGCTAGAGCTTCCGTCTTGAACTTTGAGGCCCATTGAACCAATAAATTTCTACGCCTCCTTGGACCTCTCTCCCTGACGTCCTGATGCAGTGCAGAATGAACTTCTGCACGTCTGATAGGAAACCAAGCATCATGAAGGGACCACTGGCTGAAGTTCAAGTTTAGTTTCTTTTATCTCTTCATTCACACCTGCTCTGCTGCAGCCTGGCCTGATCAATGGGCAGTTCTGGAATCTAGTCCAACCGAGCCCAGCTCATGATCAGAATGTGTGAAGTACCTACCTTGTTCTGGATCCCTGAAGAATCAGAGGAAGGACAGATGCTCCTGATCTAAAAGCATCTCATGGCTAGCCCCCAGACTGACTCATGAATAGTCCCCTAGCAGCCCAACTGCAAACAGCTTCACTCTGGCTAGACCACTACCTGACCACATCATTTTCCCTGCCAGATGAAAAAGTCCACACATAGGGGATCAAATATTTTCAGATCCACTGATCCAGAATCTGGTGCTATTGCCATGCTGACACTATTTTATAATGTACTCTTATAACAGATACTAGTGAACAGTTCAATTATGTCCCTTTGTTATTATCCCCTAGGGATAATAATTTTATTAACTTCAACAATGGGAGGCAGCACTCTACCTTCTCAAAGTATTATTCAACAGATCAACCATTTAATTATTACGCATCTTACATTTAACAAAAAGAAGACCTTCAGAACAAAATGAAGCTTTGATCAGTGATTTAGAGAATGACTGGGTGGCTCTGAAGGCCTTGGCACTGGGAGTCAGGAGGCTACTTTGTATGACCTGTTAGAATACTGGGCAGAACGTAGGAGTCTCTAATTCTCGTTCAAAAGCAATCTTCAGGCACACTAAACAAAGTTGTTTGCTTCTAAGACAAGGTTGCACTGTGTATCCCTGGCTGGCCTCAACCTGAGATGATCCTCCTGCCTCGGCCTCCCAAGTGTAGCATCACAGCCATACACCTCCTGATCCAGTTCAGAACTGCACCTAAACATATGTACATGCCTTTCCCCAACACTAGCTCCTGTAATAGAAGACTGCAGAAGAAAATCCTGGAGCACAAGAAATATTTCCCACTGCTCATCATGATGAACACAGGTGTTTTCCAAGTGACTCTTCATGAGTTAAGAACCAGGGTATCTGAAATGATTTTAATTCTCAGAAACAACCCTTTTGTCCAGGAAAATTAAGTCTATTGACCTCTTGTTCCATATTCTCATTTTGCAGGTCGGGAAAACTGAGACCAAAGGACCATCTTCTGTGTGGGTCCTGGGTTCTACTCCAGCCCCAATCCTTCTCAAAGCCATGCTGCATTTTCTGAGGCCCCACAATGGCTGAAGGAGCCTCCCCAGCAATCAGTATCAGCTCACAGGAATCTGTTAGGAAAGCCTTGTAAATCTGTTTATAGCTTTATATCCAGCTAAAAAGCTTCAAAATCCCAGTGGAGAGCTGGAGGGCTTGAGCCACACCAAATCCACACATGGTAATCAGATCTGAGGTGAACTGCATCTTGTTCCTCACACAAGCTTGTCCCCATCCTGCAGGATTTATTTCCAGCATAGTCCTAGCATCCACTCTACTGATACCCTTTCCAAAGCTGCAGGCTTGGGTTTGAGCTCTCTCTTTCAGAGGAGCAGGGCTTCATCCTACCCCCCCCTCCACACTTCCTCTCTCTTTCTGTTCCAGTGCTCACTGGAAACAGGCCAGGTGTGTACAAGCTATTC
>CABHPH010129104.1:0-12185 GCA_902168325.1 Peromyscus nudipes | reverse complement strand
GAAATGTTCTGACTCCTTTCCTCCAAGCTCCCGAGAGAGAAAGAAAGGCATTAGGAAGGCGTTTTCCACAAGTTAAGCAAACCCCATGTGTTTAAAGCAGCATCTGCCTGTCATTGATGGTGAAATCACCCTGGGAAGACACAGGCTGAACTAACACAGTCTTTGAGATCCCCTCAAACACAATGGCAAGAGAAGAAAACATGGCAAGGACCTCTTGCAGTTTTGTCCCTAATGAGAGTCTCATCACAAACTTTATGTGTTCCTTCTATGTTTGACTCCAATTATTCTAAAAGTTTTACATCCATGCTGAGATCTGGGAAGAATTCCAGGGGCCAGCAGCTCAGCCTTCCTGTTTTCCACTTGAAAAAGAACTGGAGGAAGCCATTAGAGAGACGGGGGTGTGTGTGTGTGAAGGGGTTCCATGTCTGTGTTGGGGAGGAATGGACTTGTGATGGTGGATGCGTGTTTCAACCAAGTGAGGTACAGAAGGGCACTGTGATATTCCAGCACTTCCGTATCCAGCTACTCGGGTAGCCTGTGAGCCTTAGACAAAGAGGGGGAAGGTTGAGGTTATTAGTAATAAACAATAATCAGATACAAGACAAGAGAAACAGAGGAAAAGAAGGAAATAAAGGAGGAAAAATGGAATAGGACACCATTCTTCCTCACGAGGGGATGTTCATCTAGTCACAATGGCAGAGTTACAAAAGAGTGTGATAGATTCTATGACTAATATATGGGCAAAATGTGATTGATTGATTCACAGGAATAAATGTGTTTGCTTTTATAGAGAAGGTGATATTTAAGTGAAGTTTATTTGTAACAGTGTAGCAGGTGAGATGACTTTAGCATAAGCCCACAACAAAGAGCTTCTAAAATAGGGCACATATTGGTTTTTAGAGAGGACCTGTTTGATTCTTAGCACCCATATCACTCAGCTCACAGCTTCCTGTAGCTCCTGGTCAAAGGAGTCCAACTCACCTTTGACCTCTGTGGACATGTGCACATAGACAAACAAACATGTACATATTAATAACAGTAAAAATATTTTTAAGTAGTTTAAAATGGAGTGGAATTTTCTATGGTCAAACAGTACTCCCTCTTCCTTCAGTAAAATTTCCACAGCTGTTTCTCACAATTATTCCTCAAAACATTGTTGAGTATAAGCTGTTTGGATTGAAGAGTTCATGAGCATTAGATTTAAACGTTACTCTTGCCCTTAAATCTTTTGACCTTGAAAATTTTTTATTTAAACTCCCAGAGTTACAATGTTCTAATCAGGTTAAAATGAAGAAAACGGTAATTCATTGAGTAGGGGCGGGGCGGGGAGGAAGGAGATTGTCACTGTCGTGTTGCTGTGAAGAGACACTGTGACCACAGCGACTCTAATGAAAGAAAGCATTTAATTGGGGCTGGCTTACAGTTTCAGAGGCTCAGTCCGTTATCATCATGGCTGGGAGCGCGGAGGCAGGCGGGTGTGGTGCTGGGTAATCTAATTCACAAACCCAGAGCAGAACACTGGACCTGTTGTAGGCTTTGGAAACCATTAAAGCTCACCCCTAGTGACACTCCTCCTCCAACAAAGCCACATTCATTCCAACAAGGCCACCTTCTAATCCTTCTCAAATAGTGCCACGCCCTCGTGACTGGGCATTCAAATACATGAGCCTCTGGGCGCCATTCTTACTCAGACCACACAGAGACGAAACAGGTGGTTTCCGAAGCAAGCAGGCAGAATTACTAGCATTCTTCAATACCTAGGAACCGAGAGACAACTTCATGGAAGTTTAAAGGTAGCTGGATGGTGACTGAGCCTGTTAGCCCACCAGCTGGGACACTGAAGCAGAATTGCCATGAATTTAAGGCAAGACTGGGGTACACAGCAAGATCCTGTCTCCAAAAAAAAAAAAAAAGAGTCAAAAAAGGTCAAAACAAACTTTATTAATGTTTTTCTTGCTATCAAAGTAATACATAATTAATGCAGAAAACATGAAAAACAAAGAAAAGTACAAAAAGAAAAAAAAGGCTTGCTTGTTTGACATTCTAGCTATCCTACATTTTTTTCTGCTTAGTTTATTTATATCAGGGGGTGATGAGCACAGTCCTTCTAGTCCTGTAATGAACAGGCTGTCTTTGCCCAGTGTCTTAAACCCTAGTACCTTGAATGAAGAAAGAATCTGAGAATGCTCTTGTGACATCAGAGCAGACTAAATAACCTGTTAAGCTCAAAGAGTGAAAACAGATTCCTTTTGTAGCCACTCCAGAGGTGTCAATCAATGAAATCTAAGGTGGTTTTCAACTATCTGACTGAAGGCTCCACCTTTCTTGCAATAAGATGCAAAGGAAAACTCCAGTGAAATCTGGTTTTCTTTTCCTCTCATCAGGCTGGTAAAGATCAAGAATACGATTGCATGAGGTGTTGATGATAGCATGGGGGACGTCACTGGAGGGAGCGTTACGTTGGTGTAACCTCTATCAGTCACTATCTGTCAAACTTGCCCATATCCTTTGAGTCAGCAATGCCTTTCTAGGAAACAATCCCACTGATACACACAAGTAAAATCACACTTGGACGAGATTATTCATTACAGGTTTAGTTGTAGTAACAAAGACTGGAAACAACCTAAAATTCCATTGATGGGCTGTGGGTCAGATAGATGGGATACCAGGGCTACAAAGGAAGGGGCAAGCCTGGATCACTTATTGAATGGTTTCTTAAGCACACTCCACAGAGATGGATGTCATAGCCATTAATTCCTCACTATATATATAATGAATGATAGATAACAGAAAAGAGAGTATTTCGCTTATACATTCATAGAGTATTTCTACAAGGAACCACAAGAAGCCAGTAGTCTCTCAATTGTTGGGCATGGTAGATGTGACTTGCTTTTCACTATGGGTCTTTTATACTTTTTAAATTTTGTGGCATAAGCATGTGTAATTTATGCAAAAACTACAAAGCTAGGTAAAATACAACATTCTAAAGCAAGATGAACCCTCTGAGTCATTTACTAGCAGTTTCTTTGCTTTGATACTGGGGGCTGACTCTGGAGCCTCCAATGTTGATCAAAGCACCCATCAACAAGATACAGTCCCACGCACGCCTGCCCCACCCTTGGTTGTTTTTGAGACAGGGTCTTACTAGGTTTCCCAGGCCTTTGACTTTCCCCCCTGGCCTTTGAACTCACTTTGTATTCCAGGTAGACCTTGAACTTGCACTCCTCCTCCCTTAGCTTCTCACAATGCTGATATCAGCTTTTACTTTGGGTGGCCATGATCTTGTGCTGTCTGCTTTGGTCCTTCTGTTTCCTTCTAAGTATTTTTCCTTTGCCCTACCTCCAACAATACGACAACTGAACACTTTATAGTAACCACCAACTGACAACTTAAAACATTCTAGTAACTGCTCAATGGCTATGACCTCATTTAACTTTCACAACGTCTCTCAGATGGTTAATTCTGTCTACAAGATCCCAGAAATCCTGGGATCCATAGGAAGCTGAAGCATCTTGACAAAGCCACACAACCAACAAAGGGTGAAGCTGGGTTTTAGACCAAGTCTACCTCCATAATTCAGGCTTTCTCTAGAAAACTGTATAACCAGTGACACAGAATCAGCATATATATGTGTGTGTGTGTGTGTGTGTGTGTGTGTGTGTGTGTGTGTGTATAATGTACTATTCTTCTTTTATAGTTTTCAAATCAAAGGAACATAATATTTTGTATGGCCTTTAAAACCACACAGCATTGTATGAATGAATTGGCTAGATGCTCAGCACTTCACACAGGCACCAACAATCAGAAGTAAGGTGTAATTGCTGTTCCCATTTTGCAAGTGAAAACAATGAAATCTGATGTTAAAAACTCCCCAGTGGATTGGAGCATGTAAATTACTGAACAAAGATTTGAATCGAGGCAGTTTGGCTCCATGACCTGCGCCATCACTGCCCTGCCTGGAAACACATTTGTACAGTGCATGACCCTATGGGAGAGACCAGAGAAGAGCCTCCACTATTCCTGGAAATGGATCTGCAGAGGCTTCCTGGAGGATGGAGGCAGGATCTGAGTCTCAGGTTTAAGGCACAGAGACGTCACGACATCCGAAAGATGTCATTCTATCCTGAGCTGAAGCAGTTCTGGAAAGATCAGCATGCTTTTGGGGAGGGAAGGGACGGAAATTGTAACACAGAGCCTCATATGACGTGTCTGGGAACTGTGCCATGTAACAGAAGTTTCTGTCAGGGATTCCAAATTTTACTCAACATTCTGAAGTTTGGCTAAAGCACAGTCAAATGTTGACCAGGTTCCTGTGATCATCAAGTACTGTCAAAGGCAGGTGGGGGCTGGATTTAAGGGCATTGTTTGTTTTTGTAATGCAACATCCTAGAAATCCGCAACTGAGCTGTAGCAAAGCTGAATCAAATGTGATGCCAAGAATAATATTAGAAGAGATGTCCTGCCATTCTGGTGCAGCTATAGCTAGACACGTCCAGTAACAATCCTTTGGGGACCCTCAGAATCCTCCATGGCTCTGGGAATCCTATCTCGCTGAGAGCCGCAAAACCAGCCTCTTTGTCCATCATCCTCCCTGACCGAGATGAAACAGCAACACGTCAGAAAGCCCTGGTCCCCTGAGCTACCTCCGTATCGTGTCAAAGTCCGTAATAGTATGACTAGCCTTCAGTCTTAATATGGCTTGAAGAATCTGAACTTGACCTCTGCCTGTGAAGGCATGATCCAGTTCCTGGCTGGAGAAAATCCAAGAACATGTGTGTAAGAAGGTCTACCCTGCAGAGTTCCTAATTCTCCCTTAATTCAGCTGGGTGCCTTTATTTGGGGGCACAGAAGAAGCAGCATGCTTTGATCACAACAATCTTTTTTTTAATTACACTTATTTATTTATTGTGTGTTCACGGGTTCCTAGCGCATGTGCCATGTCGTATGTATGGCAATCAGAGGACAATTTGTGGGAACTGGCTCTCTCCTACCATGGAGTCCTGGGGACTGAACTGGGTTCATTAGACTAACAAATGTGTCATCTCACCAGGCCCCACAACAATCTCTAATCAAACATTCTTTAATATGCTTGTCGTGTCTTTTTCTTATGCTCCCCCAAAAGTATCCACATAATAACTAATCTCCATTCGAATTGATTTTGCTATCAAAATCTCCCTACATTTCCTTGGCCCGCTGATGCATGTGAGAATAGCTGACAACTTGTGAGGGGAGGGAAAGTGAGTGGAGGGTTCTTATGTGCTGCTCTTGCCAACTGTTAGGTTGTAAGTATTTCCCTCTTGTCAATTCCAAGCTGCCATCAGGAGTCACTGAACGCAGAAGTGATGAGCACAGTTTTCTCTTGAGCCTAACCAAACCAGCCAGCTCTGGTGGATGTCCACTGGGCTCCTCTGTTCTTAGGAGGACACGATTGCCACAGCCTCAAACCCCCAAACCCCTTTCCTGACTCAGGTCCCTGGGATCTTTTCCCTGCCCACTTAGATTAGATACTCCCTGCCCGATCCAGCTTCTGTGGTTCTCTAATCCCTTTACTGCCCCCTAGTTTTCAATGTTCTCCCTGCCGAACAAAGTTATTATTTTTAACAAAAATATAGAATACCCAATTACATTTGAATTTCAGTGAACAAAGGAAACTTTTTAGCACGATCATGCAATATTTAAAATATATAAATATATATAGAAATTTATTTGTGTGTATCTGAAATTTTTCTGGGCAACCTGCTTTTATCTGGCAATGCCATGCCTGACCCACCCCAAACATTGATCTTAGGTAAGTCACCAAACCTCTTAGAAGTTTATACCCTCATCCACGAAGTGACATTAAACGACTCGGTTTCTCTCAGGGATAATCCAAGGGCATTTCAATCTGTGGAATGAGCTCTGTCTTGTGCACATCCTGGCTCCTCTAACTTAGCTGGCAGCCTGCGTCTGTCTGTGATACGAGTCCATCGTTGTACCTGTGCAGACATTTCCACCCAGCAGATGCAGAGGGCTTGGCTTGCTGTGGCGACAGATACAGCTGAAGCAGATTGAGAAGCTCGAGCCTTCTCTCTGGCTCCCATCTATGAGGTAGCAGGGACTTTTTATTTTCTACATAGCACATCGTCTCACTAACCACAGGAAAAGTCACCCAGTTCATGGTTATAATAAATCTGAATCTGCCTGGAATTGAGTGTTCCCATAATGTAGATATATAATTTTCAAAACTGGTCTCAACCAATAAAATTGTGTTGGCTCCAGTTAGCAAGGTTTACTCTTCCAAGTAGAAACAATCTACTATAAGCATAACACATTATACATTTATACATTTGGGTTTTCGTGGTGGTGGTGATTTTGTTTTTTCTTTGAGTTTTAATTTTTTTATAAAATTCTTAAATAACTTAGACAAGCAAAAGGGCATTCCTGGTAATCGGCACTCAACACACACTTGTTTGATCTATATGACAACCCCCATTTGTTAGTTTAGGAAGAACATACTGTTATGGTTATAGGGTCAAAAGACAGGTGGTCTCTGGACTTCACACAGCATATCAGAATTATCACACTTGGTACTTATGGCTGTATTTTTAAAGGGATCTGGAGGGGAAATGTATGCTGAAATACTCTGTGTTCACCTATTTCAGCATCTGGGTCCTGAAGTTGTGGTTGTGTCCTTGTGCACATCAGCCCGCCCACCGTCATCTGCCTGCTGCCTGATCTGTGACAGGTCTTACCTCACCTTCTGGCAGTGCAGCTTCTCTTGCACAAGCAGAGCTATTATAATAGGTAACTTAGTGCCCTAGGGAGCACAGCCAGATCTTAGAAAAGAGACATACCTCAACTGTAAGCTCCTTCTATCAAACTCCTTATCCATATGCTGCTGTGTGTCACAGGCCCCACTAACGAATTTCAAGATATTAGAAGTAATGTGCCATAAGAAAAGAATGATAAGGTCAGCCTTTGCCCATGACAACTATCTACATATCCTACCACACTGAGAGCAATGAGCTACTGATGCCCACCGTGAGTCCGACCAGGGCTTGGCTGTGTTCCAGACTAGCTGAGAAGCAAGCATCAAGTCAAGCTGCCAAGTGTGCATGATGTCAAACAACCGGTACAACTTGATAATTTAGAGATGCCATCACTCCATGAACAGACCAGAATTAACCCCCGGGAAAGCAGTGGTTATTTTCACTGCCTCTTATCACCACTAAGATATGAATGCTTTCCCTGTGTCTTGTGAACAGTGAGCATCTATAAACTTCATTTGACGCTTCTCTTCTGAACTCCAACTAGTTTATCTATATTCAGAGATAATATACTCAGTGTTTTATATGCAGAGAACTACAAGAAAGAAAGGAAAGCCAAGCCAGGCCTGGTGACACAAATTTGTAATCCCAGCATTTCCAAGAGCTGAGGCAAGAGAATCAATGTCCACTGTACAGTTACTAGAAAATGTGCTACTTATTACACTGGCGTGTCTTCACAAAGACACTCTAACTTCTCTTGAATTCGTTTATTTTGCCTGAGGCCACCAAGATCCTGGGCATGTAAAAATGGAAAACATCCCAAACAGCTGAAATATCTCTTCTCTGGGTGGGACCTGGATGATAGCATCAGACTTCTCAACATTCCAGAATTATTTCTCAATTCTGAGGGCAACTCCAGCAATAGCCCATGATGAGTAGCCTTTGGGTTGTTGAGTGGAGAGCAGCAGAACCACAGAGCATGGACAGACTGCTGGAGCAGGGAAAGAATTTAGAGATTATATTCTGTGGAGGACTGAGGTGGGAAAATACCCTGCCCCAACACCTTCCTGTTAGTCATCATCTCAATGTCCATATCTGCAAACAGCTGTATTCCTAAAGTACAAGGACCCAAGGATTTGGTAATGTAGTAAAAAGACAAGGCCAATTTAGGGGAACCTACATTCAGCCAAAGGTTTTGCAACCTCATTCTGAATCCTGCATTCCAACTCATTCAGTAAGGCTATTCAGACCTTCACAAGCCTGGCCAAAAGAACAGCTATATTGTATCAGACAGAATGGTCCTGGGCCTGAGTCTCCTTCTCTTGAGCACAACCTGCCCAAGACTACATACCTGGGTCCCTTAGTAGCTTCCCGGGGCCTTCGATGAACAAACTAATCATAGAGAAGGAGTGTATATAAAGTATGCATACTGTTGTTACAGAGCGATAGGAGAATCGGATTTAATCAGCAGCTGTTGCTTAGGCACCGACCCCCAAAACAGATGTTTTGTATTGCCAGACATTGTGATCCCTTGTGAAGCTGACTAGTAAGAAAGTCAAGCTCTCTCTCCTATCACTCACTGCCTCTCATCCACCTGAATTTTACCTACAGGGAAGTAACATGGTTTCCTGGAAAAGGGATCTAGATAAATCATCCCACAAGAGCCCAGATGTGCACCAATATGGAGAAGCCACAGGCCTAGCAGAAGAGTGACAGCAGACCATAGCCCAGGCTGCTTGGATACTTCAGATCACAAGGTTACTCAGAAAAGAAGGGACAGCACTGTAGAGCTGTGACCATAGTAGGTCTGTGAGTCAAGGACTTTCTGTCTGTCTGTCTATCTATCTCTCCCTCTTCTTCCTCTCCCTCTCACTCCCCCCTTCACACACACACACACACACACACACACACACACACACACAACATATACACAAAGCAAGCAAGAGACAGACACACAGGGAATTCAGTACTTTCGATATATCACCTATCATTCTTTGACCTTGACTTGCTTACCGGGATCTGAATTCTTCTGTAACACTTTCAATCAATCCAGGTGGATTTGCTTCAGAGCAATGAGCCCCAGTGTCTCAGATGTGGAGAGTGCTTCACACATCCAAAGTAGTTTGTGGAAATGTTTCCACTCTGAAGATTAGAAAGACCTTTCCTCCCTCTATGAATCCAGCTCGCACGAATACAGAAGAGGCTTTATTCAGAGGAACTAAGACATTCTCTTGTTAGCAAATAACTCAAAAGGGCAGGGAAGGGAGGTGAAATACATCATAGGCAGGCCAAAGGAATTCCCTGGTCTTGACACAACATGTGATTCTTTCAAGTGGGTTCTTAGTACCTTCATTTGGAGGGAAGGAGTGGAGGGAAAGTCGATGCTTTGCATGCTCAGTTTCTGCCCATGACACTGAACTCAGAGAACTGAGATCTTTGGAGAAGCCAGGGGTGGTTTAAGTGACTTGCCAGAATAAATTAACTGGTTTCTCTAAGCTGAAGTTTCTAACTTCGAAGCACAAGCAGCAGTCATTAAAAAACCACCCCATAGGGAGAAGCAAGCACAGAAACTCTGCCTGAGGGATCTCTCTGCCCTGGGGAGAGTTCAGGATCACACAGTGATTTCTTATCACCAACCAGCTTATCAACATGTTGGTATCAGAGCACTCATCCTAGCAGATCTAGAGAAGAGACAGGAGCAGATGCAGCAGGCACCTAGGCAGGGAAAGTCTTCCTTATTATCCACAGGGCCACTCCTAAAATGCCTGGCATATCCCAGTTTTCTAAGGAAAAGTATCTCCATGCATAGCAAAATAACAACGGCAAAGAAGAGACGAAACAGCTGGGCAGAGGTGCATTTAGCTTGGTATTAGGGAATCTAGGTCTAGCCCCAGTGCACGCTGGGAAATCTCAGGCCAGATCACTAGGATTGGAGCATCAGAACTGAGGCTTTAAGGCCAGAACTGAGACTGACCTGGCTGGCAGCTGGCAAGAACTTAGGGCAGTTAGCCTGGCTGCCCTTCAGAATCAGCCAGTGCCTTCCAAACAGACACAACATACATCTCCCTAATATCCTCTTTCCAAGTAACAGCAATAATTTCCCCAATATAAGACATTTCTCAGAGCCTCTCTTGCAGAAGCTGTTAAATTACCCGTTGTTTCACTTTGCAAACATCTTCTGTCTGATGACAAGTGAAACTACATTCTAAAAGCAACTGCAAGTTCCCTAGTCCCAAGGACTTCTCTTTTCTCTGAGCTATTCCCTTTAGTTAAATCTCAGGCCCACCCATCTCCAACCCTAGCCCCCAGCACATTGCCTGCCACAGAACCTTAGCAGAAGGCATGGGGGAAATGTAGGAGTAAGGCAAAGGGGATAATTATCTAAACCAAGGCCCAGTCTGAGCACTGCTTTGTCTGCATGTATGCATGTGCATCATGTATGTTCAGTGCCCACCAAGGCCAGAAGAGGGTATCAGGTTCTTGGGAACTAGAGTTACAGATGGTTCAGAGCCACCATGTAGATGCTGGAAACTGAACCCAAGTCCTCTCGAAAGGGCAGTAAATGCTCTTAACTTCTGAGCCATCTCTCCAGCTCCCCATAATAGATTTTCAATAGCACCTACCATCTCATTTTTTCCTGGCCCGGGAGGCTGGCTCTCCACAGTAACGTCACAGGCAAGGCCCCAGGTGAACTGACAGTCACGCTGGAAGAGCCCCCGAGGGAGACGTTCCAGCTCTTGAAAATTCTGGAGTGAGTGTTCACTCTCTCGTTTATCTTCATAGCAGCCCTGTAAGTGATGCTCTAGTATTATTCTGGTACTCCAGAGTAAATAAACAATAACACAGATCTTGGGGGTAACTCAGCCAGTGTCAAACAGCTAGCAAATGGTAGAGTTGGGCTTCAAACACTAACTGTTGCTCAAAAGCCTATGGGCTCCATGTGCACCCCCATGAAAAGCTGTTAAAGACAGCATCCAGACCATTAACGTACAATGTTTATCGACATGTGAATGCATGTCTAAGCATGTATTTTTCTACATAAATATGTATAAAATATACGTGTGTGAGTATATGAGCTGAAAAGACTCTTCCAGACTAGGCTGACAAGAGTCCCACTAAAACTACTGACAATGGGACCCTCACTCCCCCTGTTGCCTTGTTTGAACACTTTTTCATGGATGCATGCCCCCTATTTAAAATGCACCTTTTTATTAAAAAGAGAAATCTGAATGTTGTAGGAAGCAAAACAATCTAAAATGTTTTGAGTTATTTAAAAAAAAATTGTTAAGTGGAGAAAAGAAACTCCATGCTGCAAAGGCCTGAGACAGCACGTGGCAGGGAGCTGGAATGGCGGGGAGCTGGGGCAGTGGCTTCCTTCAGTGCAGGAGACAGACTCAGCTCAGGGCTGGTTCAGCTGCCTTTTGAAGTCCTGAGAGCACTAAAAGTGAAACAGCCTGCCTTCTTCCCCATCTTCCTTCTCAAACTAAAAACCCCTGCTCCCTCTAGGACCGGTGCCTCAAACAGGAGAAGAACGGATGACCTCACGTCTTTCAACAGGCAGACCTAACATTTTATGTACACCAACGGGAGAGTAAATCCACGACTCTTGACACTGTCCTAGCAAAGGCCGCTGCTGTAAGAATCTTCAAGCAATCTTTGCAAGGTAAAAAAGCTGAATGTGATGCTGAGAGTGTGTTTTGTAAAGGATGTGGGGTTCTTAAATACAGAACCACTTTCAGCCTGGAGTCATTCTGAATGCTGTCTAGGTATCTGGAGATGGGTGGGCAGCAGACCAGGGACCCTCCTGCAGAAGAAATCAACCAAAGGGAAGAAGAAGGAGTCTGTTCAAATTTGACCCAGCCTAGAAGACTTGGGCATTGGAGGGGTCACTCAGAGTGAGCCACGCCCCTTCAGATTCAAGTCAAAACATCCGGTAAAAGGGAGCTTCAAACACAAGCTAGCTAAGATGTCATAGGTCCTTCCTTGACATCTTATCCTTCGCGTATCCTGAACCAAGGAGACTTCAACAACTTGAGGACTGTCACAGACCTTCAGGGCTCCTCGGGGTGACCTGGGACTGTAGGATTACACTGTAACATGTTTTGGGGGTGTTCTGGGAGCAGTGGGGTCAGCATTAGCAGATAAGGGCAACTCTGCTACACAGAGACTAACAGTCTTACCAGGAAGATACCCAAGAGGCCACTAGGGAGAAGGCAGAGGAGAGGCTGGATGTGAGAGGAAACCAGCAGCGCTGGATGGCACACAGAAGCTATTTCTCTTCCTTTACTCAAGCTCCACCCGGGACTCCTAAGAAACCACTGCACAAAACCTGGAGGTGAACAAACCGTTTGGAAACAGCAAGTCCGGACAAGATCCAGGAAACACGAGCACTGTGCGACAGGCATTACTACTGTCTGTATAGCCCCAGGTTGTTGTTGT
>CABHPH010129102.1:0-20217 GCA_902168325.1 Peromyscus nudipes | reverse complement strand
TGACCCTCATTTACTGGGGGAAGGGTCCACTGGAAGAAGGGTAGGAGGCCACTAAGGACTGGGTCTCAGAGCCAGGGTCCCAAGCTCAGGCTTTCCAGAACAAGTACCTAGGAAGAACTGGGAGTGGCCGAGGGGGCTAAGGTTGAAGAAAAGGGTCTGACCTTCGTGGGGAGATCCCCATCCTGGAAGCTTAGGAACTCAGCCTTGAGCCATTTGGAGACTCGTTCATCTTCACAGCCCTTCATGGCAAGCCGGTTACACCAGAAGTCAGAGCTGAGCCCTCCATACATATCTAGCCCACCAAAGCGGCCTTTGTCTGGGATCCTCGCCTGTGGACAGGAGACATGTGAGAGGCACAGGCCTCTCCACCCCTGGGGCCGCCTTCCCATGCTCCCTTCGGCTTTCCCACAGCAGGCTTCCCGGCTGAGGTACCTGGTTGCCGGTGGATATGCTCTGGGATGAGAGGAAGGGGCTGATGAAGGGTATCTTGTGGGAAGCATCACAGTGCTGCCGTAGCACGTTGCTCTCAGCATGGCACTGCTCCAGCTTCAGGGAGCAGAATGCACAGAGGGGACAGGCAGCTGTGTGTCGCCGTCCAAGACTGTCACAGACCTGGGGCAAGGGTTTGAGTGAGAGGCTGAGTCGTGGCAGGCTGCCCTTGTCTTGCATCAGCCCCCCAGAGCACACAGCATGATGGCTGATGGTTTTGCCCTAAGGCCTTTTGCTGGGCTTTTCTGCCCTATCCTCCTTCCTAAGACTCCCTCAGGGACCTCCCTCAGCTCTCAAGTAAACTTCATCTGCAGGTGGCGCCCTCACCTTTGTTACCAGCTCTGATTTCTCCCCCAAGCTCCAAATTCTCCTCGCCAGGTAACTCACAGGCATCTTATATGGGGGAAGGGAGTAATCCTTGCTTAAGCAACCTGAGAAGGATTGTAATTGTCCTCTCTGTTCCATTAATGACAGTGCTAATCATATTTGCAGAGGTGACAGCGCTGGCCAGCAGAGGCAGGAGCGTCATAAAGTTGAGTCCTGCCTAAACTACTTGGCAAGACACTGCCTTAAACAAATAAGCAACCAGGGATTTACCCTCTTGGGAGGCAGAGGCAGGAGGATCAGGAGTTCAAAATCCTCAAGTGCCAGACCAGCTTGGCCTACAGAGATCCTTTCTTTAAAAACAAAATAAAACAAACAAAACCCAGTCAGGCACATGTCTTTAATCGCAGCACCCTGAAGGCATTGATTGGCAAGTGGATCTCTGAGTTCCAGGCCAGCCTGGTCTACATAGTGAGTTCCAGGCCAGCCTGGTCTACATGGTGAGGCACTGTCCCAAAGTCAAAAACACCAAATCGATGTCATTAAGCCCATAAGTACTAACAAATAACATTGGCACTTACTCATGAGGAGAGCGAGGCTCCAGGCAGTTAAGAACATTGCTCAAAGTTGGACATGGATCCAGGTCTTTCCATCTCTCAGACCCATTCTCCATCAAATGCCTAGTTCCAAACCTGCCAGGTCCTGTAAGCTCTTTCAGAGTGGGGTTACCCATCTCCCAGCTGAGTGCTGGTCCTGAATGAATGTCCTCAGCATAATCAGAAACATCTGGGCCAAGCACGCCTTCAGCGAATCCCCCCATCACCCAAGGGCAGCCTGAAACAGGGTGTGGGCTCCTTTTCAGTCCCTGCTTGCCCTGCAGCAGCCGGCAAGGGAGATAGCAGCATGACCCTGACCCCAACCCTTTATGAGTTTTCCCTTTCCTGCAATATTAAATGCCTCAGGTGGCATCCGGACTTTCCACTCTGTCTTTTGACTCTGTCTTCTGCTACTATGTGCTCAGTAAAACGGACTCTGTTCCCTTATCCAAGCATACTACCCTGAGTCTATGACCTCTGAATTCACATGTTTCTAAAAAATGTCTCTCCAGCACACCCTTTTGTAATACTGCGGACTCCACGTGAACCTCCCGCATCAGGCTCAAGCTCCTTCTGGCCAGAAAACGTGTTCATTCCGAGCTCCTCACGAACTTTCAGGTCTTGTTTCTGCAGAGCCTTTGTGTGTACTGCTCCCTCTACCAAGAACCCTGCAGCGGCCCTCCTTTGCCTTGTTAACTGCCTTCAGGTCTCAGTCTAAACTCCAGTTCCCCTAAGAACGTTCTCTGATCATTGCAATCGTGCAGAGGGGCCTGTTCACGACACCACCTGCTTCCTCGGCACTGTTCCCTTGTCCCCTTCACAGTGCCGATCTTCTCCCAGTGCCCGGCTTCACTGGTTGTACCACGTATCAAATCCAAGCGCCTTCCTTGGATATGAAAGCACTCTCCCACTGAGCACGCCCCAGCCTCATTTTTCCATCTCTCTCTCCCCAACTAGTTTCCGAGAGGAGAGACAGCAAGCATTGAATCTGCTCTGCACACTGCTAGTGTCCCAGGTGTCTAGCAGACAGTTGGTGCCCAATCAGTGTTTGCTGAAGAAACAGATGAATGAATGGTAGGTTGGCTCTCAGTGGTTATATGCTAAATTGTACTGTTTCAGAATCAAGGAACTGTGTGTGGTAGGGTGCACCTGTACACCCAGCGACTGACTTCTACCAAGGCTGAGAAGAGGAGCACTTGAGCCTAGAAGCTCCAAACCAGCCTATGCAACAGAGACCTTGCCTCAGTCAGTAACAATGACAGCAAAGGAGCACTTGAAAGCACACATCTTTCTGGGCATGGACTTGCTAATTGTGGAAGAAATGTTGGAACCGGAATCTTTTTACAGATTCCCTGAAATGCTGTGGTGGTGGTCTTGATTGTCAACTTGACTAGGTCTAAACTCAACTAGAAGCCAAGCAACGGGGCACTCCTGTGAGGGATTCCCTTGATGAGACTCTTTGAAGTGGGCAGAGCCACCCTAAATGTAGGATGGGAACTCAGATGAAAAGGAGATGGGAGAAGGAAGTTTTCCTTTTAGTCCCCTGGCCTTAACTCTTGCTGGCAAGTCCATCTATCCCGCTGCTCTCAAAGATGCATTCCTTACTGATATTAGAACCTACTTCTTTGTGATCCCACGCAGACTGAAGACCAGCTGCTCTCCAGGAACGTTCCCTGCTTCAGTACCTGATTGGGACTGCTGAGACGTGAGCCTCACGGACTGAACAACGACCAGATTCTTGGCCTCTTGAGTCTGAGACAGTCATTGTGGGACTACCCAGACCATATCATATAAGCCAATCCGATAAATCCCCTCTCAATATATCCATTCTACTGGTTCTGTTTATTGAGAGAACCCTAATACAGACTATGGCACCAGTCCCCATGGTGACAATTATCCACCTGATGACAGGTGGCATTGTGGAAAGCGCAGTGTGTTTTCCTTACTTGAATACTTAAGGATTTTCCTTTCTTGCACATAATTCTTCGGGTGAAATCCTCCATAGACTTGCAGAATGCCTTATCCACCACCATGGTACTGCACACAGCTTTGCTTCCAATCAAGGAACTCACTTCTAAGCCAGAGTAGTAGTCAGGGGCCTGTGCTCATGGAATTCATTGGTCTTACCAGGTTTTCTACCATCCTGCAGAGAGCTGGCTTGATAGAATGGTGGAATGGGCTTTTCGCTTTTTCAGTTTTATGTGTATGGATGCTGTGTGTGCATGCATGTCTGTTCACCATTTGGTGGTCTTGGAGGCCAAGAGAGGGTGTCAGAGCCCCTGCAACTCGAGTTACAGAGAGTTATGAATCACCATATGGGTGATTAGAATTAAACTTGGGTCCTTTGGAGGGCAACCAGTACTCTTAACCACTGAGCCATTGATCCAGCCCTTGGAATGGCTTTTTAAAAGACAGTTACAGTGCCAATTAGATGGGAGTAGCCTAGAGGGCTGGGGTAGTGTTTTCCAGAAGACTGTATATGTTTTGAATCAACCTCCAATACACACTATTATTTCTTCTATAGCCCGGATTCATGGTCTAGGAATCAAGGGGTAGAAATGAGGGTGGTACCACTTACTATGACCTCTAGTGACCCCCTAGGAACATTTTTTCTTCCTGTTCCTTGGACTTTTCTGCTCTGCTAGCCTAGAAATTTTGGTTCCATAAGAGGGAGCACTCCAACCAGGAGTCACAAAAAATATTACATTTCATTAGGAGCTAAGACTTCCAACCTGGCCACTTTGGGCTCATGATACTTTTAAGTCAACAAGCTAAGAAAGGAATACATTTTTAGGAGGGGTGATTGATCCAGACTACCAAGGGGAAATGGATTCCTTCTTCACAATGGAGATAAGGAAGATTATGTCTGGAGTGCAGAAGACACTTTAGGGCTCTTGTTCTCAACCTTCCTAATGCTGTGACCCTTTAATACAGTTCCTCATGTTGTGGTGACCCCCAACCATAAAATCATTTTGTTGCTACTTCATAACTGTAATTTTGCTACTGTTACGAATCATAATGTAAGTATCTGATATGCAGGTTATCTGATATGCAGGTTATCTGATATGCGATTTCCCCCCCCCCCCCCGGGATAATACCCCCCAGGTTGAGAACCACCGCTTTAGGGCATCTCTTGGTGTTAAGTTAATGCCCCGGTGATTAAGGTCAATGGGAAATTACAACAACCCAATTGAGGCAGGATGACCGGATCCAAACCCTTCAGGGATAAAGGAAAGGGTCACCCCTCCAGGGAAAGAACCAAGGCCTTCTGAGGTGCTTCCTGAGGGAAGGAAACACAGAATGAGTAGTAGAAGAAGGTAATTACAAATACCAGCTAAGTTCATGTGACCAGTCACAGAAATGAGGATTGTAACCGATTCGTTTCCTGTCCTATTTTGTTAAGAACGTGTTTGTGCATAGATACACATATATTAAGCAGACATTTGTTTTCTTTCCTCTATTTCTTTATCATGTAATGCAACACCCACTGAGATAATATCAGTGTTTAAGTACTGTAAATATATATTATCATATGTAAATTATGGGACACTAAAACACTAAGCATTCCTCAAGGGATTTTGCCACCTATTCTTTTTTTTTTTTTTTTTTTTTGGTTTTTTTGAGACAGGGTTTCTCTATGTAGCTTTGGTGCCTGTCCTGGATCTCACTCTGTAGACATGCCACCTATTCTGAAATAATGTGTTTAATCATATGTGGGGTAGTTATATCACATGTAGACAGAATTATAATTTTGTCATTTTTTTTCATGTGGAAACTGAGCATGACATGAAGAGATTGGGTGTCAATTGACAAGGGGTGAATTTCTGATGGTGAATCTTGGTTGTCAACTTGACTGGATTTGAAATCAACTAGAAACAAGCCACTGGGGCTCCCGGGAGGGATTTTCTTGACCAGATCATTTGAAGGGGGAAGATTGATCCTAAATGTGGGCAGCACCCTGCAGTCTGATGGGAGAAGGCGGCTTTGCTTTTCGCCTGCTTGCCTTTACACTTGCTGGCAAGTCCGTTATCACGCTGACCGGCATTCCTTTACTGATTTTAGAACAAGCTTCTTCAGGCTTCCAATGTAGACTGAAGACCAGCAGCTCTGCAGGAATTCTCAGGCCTCCAGTGCCAGTCTGGGGCTGTTGAGACGTCCAGCCTCACAGATTAAGCAACTACCAGATTCTCAGCCTCTCCAGCCATTGTTGGACTATGTGGACTGCATCATGTAAGCATATCTAGTAGGTCCGCTTTTACTATATTTTCATTCTATCAGTTCTGTGTCTTTAGAAAGTCCTAATACAAATGGTTTCTGTTATACATTGTGTTTTGGAACTGGGGGTTGAACCTAGGGTCTTCTGCACGCTAGGCAAGTGTTCTACCACTGAGCTCCATCCTCAGCCCCGTTTACATTTTTATTTTGAGATGGGGTCTCACTAAGTTCTATTCACTCTGCTGCCCATTCCACAGAGTGAACTTGTGACTCTTCTGCTTCAGCCCCCTAAGCAGCCGGGACTACAGCCTTCACCACTAGACCCAACAGGAATAGGTTCTATGAACCTTCTGAAAAGAAAAAGAGCCGAGTCTAAGGCGCAGCTAGGTACTAAAGATGCTGAACGGATTTCAAGGGATGGGTTACAGGCTGAAAACTTGACGAGCTTAAGGATGCATTCAAGACCAGGCTGGCTTTCAGACTAGGTCTTCAACCTTCCTCTATGGTGGCTGGAGATGTCCTTCCAAGGAATCTCTTCAACTATGCCTCATGCTTTCCTTGCCCAGCCCCCTCACCCATGGCTCACACAGTGCCAGGCCCATGGGATGTCCAGTGGCATGTATCCATTAAATAGCATGGTGGACATACCGAATCCCCGAAGCCAAGGATCTCCTCCTCCATGTAGCTCCAGGCCTTGGCTGTGGGAGTCATGGTGCAGGTATTCTCCATAATGGAATAGCATAGCACCATCATGGTCTCCGTGTGGGGCAGCTGCAGGAGGCTGCAAGAAGACAGTACAGACTGGTGGGGATGGGCTGGAGGGGGTGGGTAGAAAAACCACATCTACTCTTCCCCTCCGCTAAGCAGTTGGTCTTGGTCATATGCATTCAGCATGCTTAGCAGAGGACTTCCATCCTGCAGTCTGAGAGGACCTTGGACCAACTGCCTACTTTTACAAATGAGGAACTGAAGTCCAACATGGAGAAACAGTGGCTGGAGAGATGGCTCAGTGGTTAAGAGCAGTTGTTGCTCTTCTAGAAGACCCAAGTTTGGTCCCCAGCACCCACTCTTGTAGCTCACAACCACCCATTTACTGTAGTCCCAGGGGATCCGGCGCCCTCTTCTGGCCTCCATGGACACCTGCACACATGTGCATACACACACACACACACACACACACACACACACAGACATACACACATACACCTAAGTAAAAATAAAATAAATAAAGAACAACAACAACAACAAAATGGAGAAATAACTTTCTGAAGGCTTTAGTGCTAATCAAGGCCAGAGATAAGAGCAGAACCCAGGGTGGGGCTTAAAACAAGGGTTGGCACAGAACAGGAGGGGCCCGCCATTGCTAGCTCTGCCTGAAGCCTGAGCAGGTCTGAGTGGGTCTGGAGACCAAAGCTGGTAAGTGGGCTTCGCAATTCCAAAGAAGGCAGCAGGGACGGCAGGGCCCATGAGGGGGTCACAATCTCCTGTACCTGCCAGTGCTTTGGCTTCTCCAGGAGTTATCGTACAGTTCATTCATTTCATCCATTTCTTGGGCTGACCGAATGAGCTCCTGGATGTTCTCCATCATCAGTGGAGCAGAGTCCACTTCTCGGACCCGGGGAGTAAAGGAGGAAGGGTTGGAAGACAGAGACTCCGACTGAAACTTGGGCTCCGAGTACGACTGCAGGTTGGACACTGACTCCAGGCCCTCCTCTGTCCCCTGCCCCTCTTCCTGCTTTGTCTCCTCCTCCTCCTCCTCCTCCTCCTGCTCTTCCTGCTCCTGCCCGTCCTCTTGTTTATGATCTTGTACTAGCTCCTGCTTGTGCTGCTCCTGCGCTTGCTTGTGACCGCCCTGCTGCTCCTTGCCGCCCAGGGACAAGGATGATTGAAGCAGCTCCTCCACGTTGTTGTTGAGCCGCTCGGGCCATGGCTGGAAGGCCTGGCGTTCTGTGGCTGCAGCGAGGTTTGGAAGGGACCAAGAGAGAAAAGAAGGGATCAGACTTCCTTCCCATGGAGAACCACATTTGCATATGCCGCCACGGCGGTACAGGCCTGCAATCTGGGAGGTGGAGACGGGACTACTTCAAGTCCAGCCTTGGCTACCTACTGAGCTTGAGGCTACACGAGGCTGGAGACCCTATCTCAAAAACAGTATCAACACAAGTTTTTATGTTTGCTTGCTTTTCAATCAAGAAATTGGGGCTGGAGGGTGGTTGGTAAAGTGCTTGCAAGCATCGGGACCCGAGTTCAGCCCTTAAGGTCTATATAAGGGCTGGGGAGGGGAGGGCTGAAGAGACGGCTCAGAGCTTAAAAGCATGGACTGCTCTTCCCAGAGGTCCTGAGTTCAATTCCCAGCAACCACATGGTGGCTCACAACCATCTCTAGTGAGATCTGGTGCCCTCTTCTGGCATGTAGGTAAAACATGCAGACGGCACACTGTATATGTAATAAATCTTAAAAAAAAAAAAAAAAGCTGGGTATGGGAACATGTGCCTATACTCTGAGTGCTGGGAAGGTGGGGACAGAAGGATGCTGAGGGTTTACAGGCTAGCCAGTCAGCTCCAGGTTTCTATTAATTATTATTATTATTATTATTTTGGTTTTTCAAGACAGGGTTTCTCTGTGTAGCCCTGATTGTCCTGAACTTGCTTGTAGACCAGGCTGGCCTTGAACTCAGAGATCTGCCTGCATCTGCCTCCCAAGTGTTGGGGTTAAAGGCATGAGCCATCACCACCTGGAGTTACAGACAGTTGTGAGCTGCCATGTGGGTTCTGGGAATTGAACCCAGATCCTCTGGAAGAGCAGCCGGGACTCTTAACCACTGGGCCATCTCCTAGTCCCAGCTCCAAGTTTCTTGAAAGAACCAGTCCTCAAAATTCAAGTGGTCTAAGCTGGACATGACGGTACACACCTTTAATCTCAGCATTCTGGAGACTGAGGCAAATCTTTGTGAGTTCTAGGGTAGCCTGGTCTACATAGTGAGTTCCAGGCCAGCCAGGGCTACATAGTCAAACCCTGTCTCAAATTAAATAAATGTGGTGACTGAGGAAGACATTCAGTGTTGACCTCTGATTTTCACATACACGCGTGCGCGCGCACACACACACACACACACACACACACACACGAACTATTTGTACATAGTCAACAAACTCAAATCAAAATTAGAAGATATTCCCATAACAAATATGTTGGAGGTATATGTCACCTTTCTGCTCGCCTTACAGATGTACTTGTTCCCTAGAACAAATGTTACTTTTGTCCATCTCACCTAGAGAATACCATGTATTCTAAGGAACTATCAATTAATTCCTTCTATTTGAATGAGGGGGATCCTAGGAACCAAACCCAGAGCCTCATGTATGCAGAGCATATATTCCACCATTGAGCTCTGCTCCCAGTCCAGATACTCTCCAAAATGAAAATATTAATTTACTAAGGGCCAGAAGGTTTCTATTTTTGTTTTCATTTCACGCGGGTGGGTGTTTGCCTGAATATATGCCCAAGCATCACATTCACGCAGTGCCTGTGGAGGCCAGAAGAGGGCGTTGGCTCTTCCAGGCCTGCCATGTGAGGGCTGGGAATTGAGCCCAGATTCTCTGGAATAGCCGCCAGTGCTCTTGACTGGGGATCTGAGTTCGAGGCCCACCTGTCTTCGGAACCAGGAAAAGCAGATTCGGACGAAGCCCTTGAGTGACAGTGGAAGAAGCTCTGAGACAAGAGAGCCTTGACTTATTTCCCGCAAAGCAAAAGCTTCTCGCTCTTCTCCCCAGCTCATCACTTGTACCGCGAAGGTCTGACGCCCTGAGCCCTGGGCACTGGGAGGTCTCACCTGTGGCATGGGATGCCATGGGGGATGTCATGGTGGTGGCAGGAACCTCTGGGGGCGAGTCTATCTCCTTCAGAGTGTTGGGTGAGAGAATGGAGACTGGCTGGGAGCATCGGACCCTCTGCAAAAAAAAAAGGAGGAGAATGGGAACGCCTTTTCCCAAGAGCAGCCTCCCCAGCAGGGTCCTCCTCAGTCCCCTGCCCGGCAAATCACAGCTTTCACAGCTCCTGGGCAGGGACTGATGAAGGAACTGAGGCCCTCTAGGGAGCCTGTAGTCCTAAGAGAGGGCGTTTGTTTAGGCCACGTGCCTGCCTTCACTCTTTCCCAGCTGACTTAAATAAAAACACGGACCCTTTGAAGCAAGGCAGGAAGGGCATAGCTCTGCCTCTTCCCAGAATCTCTTCTCTCCGTCACTCACAGGAACAAGGGTTGTTCAGCCCATGTGGGTACCTGAAGTGAGATCATACTCACCCTGGCAAGCTGACAGGGAGATGAACTAAACGATGCCCTTCCTGGACACCTTCCTCAACTTCCCACGCCCACAGACTCTACCTTGGTTCTGGATCAACAGATCCAGCCTTTCTCACCTTGGCGTAGTAGACATGGTTGGAGCAACGATACTGAGCAAACTGGCAGAAAGACTCAAACCAGGAAGCATACGGGAGGTCAGAGCAGACAGCACCTAGGGAAGGACAGCAGCCATGGAGAGTGGTTACAGGAAAGCCTGGCCTGGGTCAAGGTCTCCGCGAGTCGAGTACAGGTTCTGGGGTGAGCTGCCAGCTGTGCCCCTGAGCCTAGTGGACCTCTGGGTGTCTAGGTCCCCACCGGTCTGGCCCTCACCATCTGGTACCAATCCATGGTTTTCATATTGGTCCAGCTGGACGAGAGTGGGGTTCCGGCAGCCGTGAGTGGCACGGAGGCGGCAGGTGGTCTCTGCCTTCCAGGTTGGGGTCAGCAGGGCGAAGAAACGTTCATATTCAGTGGACGAGAGAGGACTGCCTGGAGTGGAGGCCGAAGATGAATCCTCAGCTGAAAGAGGTGTTACAGGCAGGAGCCGCACTGCAGGGAACGGGGACAGAGAAGAATGGACCTTACCCCAAAACATACTCCGTGTCCAGTGGCCAGACCCAGAATTAAGAACTGGCATGTTGCCGGGCGGTGGTAGTGCACGCCTTTAATCCCAGCACTCGGGAGGCAGAGCCAGGCGGATCTCTGTGAGTTCGAGGCCAGCCTGGGCTACCAAGTGAGTTCCAGGACAGGCGCAAAGCAACACAGAGAAACCCTGTCTCGAAAAACCAAAGGAAAAAAAAAAAAGAACTGGCATGTTACGTGTATGTGTGTGGGTGTCGGGGGAGTGGGGGTGTCTTGGGTGATGCCTGATAACTAGAGTGTCCCTAGAGATTTCTAGGGACAAGAGATAAAAGTCCAACCTTTCCTAAGCCAGGAAGTGGTCCAGTTCTACCACATGGAGACAGCCGTCTCAGAACCCATGAAAAAGGGCTCTCAGGAGTAGGGGCCTCAGGTCCTTTGGGAGCATAAGGAATCCCCAGGGAAGATCCACCCGCGTTTTCAGACCAGGGCAGCCTCCATCGGCCAACCCTCGCCTCTCACCTTCCAGAAGCAGCAGAAGGAAGCCAGCAGCTAGTTTCATCATGGCCCGGGAAGATCCACCCGTGTTTTCACACCAAAGCAACCTCCAACGGGCCAAGCCTCGGAGAGCTGTGGGTCTCGGGCGGCTAACGCGGAGGCAGGAGGCGCGGCTACTACGTCACAAAGGTGTGGGCGGGGCCAAGCACGAGGTGAACTCCTGTGAGCTGCACCAGTTGCGGGCCTTGGACCGAGGGCAGAAGCCACAAGCTGCACAGCCCTTCCAGTCCCGCTTCAGCAGAGTAAGCCCTCTGTTGCTTGGTACTACTTGCTTTGAATTCATTTTCGCGCTGCCGGGAATTGAACCTAGAACCTCGCTTCTCCCACCACTGAGCTAAAACCTCAGCCCTGCCACTTGGCGGTAAACCCAGAGGGTGTGTATTAACACCTCTTTTACAGACAAAGAAGGTGAGGTTAAGGAAGCAATGTGCCTAGGTGTATGGAGACCTAGCTGCTGAGTCTAGGCAGCACTCTGGGGAGCAGAGCAAGAATGTCTGAAATAAAGGCAGGGACGACCTGGCCGGGAGCTATCGAGGACACCTCTAGGTAAGAAACAGACCCAAAGCTGGGCAGTGGTGGTGCCCGCCTTTAGTCCCAGCACTTGGGAGGCGGAGGCAGGTGGATTTCTGTGAGTTTGAGGCCAGCCTGGACTGTTACACAGAGAAGCTCTGTCCTGGGGGGGGGAAGAGGCCCAAAGTTAAAATGAAAGCAGGATCGACCAAGGTGAACACACATGTAAGAATGGTTCAGTGGTCCAAGGGACTTACTGTTTCCAAGAGAAAGGTGACCAGTACAATTAATTCATTGGGAGACGGGAAGAAAATACTTATTTTATATCTTTTGTTTTTAAAAGAAATCAAGCTAACACTATCACAGCACACACATGTAACGCAAATACATGATTTATTAGAATTAAGTGAAAAGTGTTTCACCGAGAGCAGATGCATAATTACAAAGTTCTGAGTCCCCCGATGCAAGGCACCCCTCCAGGTGGAAAAGTTGTGGATACCACAGGACAAGTATCATTATGGTTTCACGTCTTGTTCTACTTCTGGCAAGCCATCCTCCTGCCTCTCATCCAATCCAGAGGATGCAAAAAGAATGCTTATCACATGTACGGAAACAGTCTCTACAATAAACACAGCAGGCTAGCATGGATAGCTTTTATTTACCTACCCCAGTTCCTTTTACATGTGAGTTATCTGTGCTCCACCTTACCCTCGCCCATTCAAAGTCAGGATAAATCCCCGGGTCACAGAGGAAGGGAGAATCACTCAACTAGGCCAGAGCCCAAGTGATCTATAAGATCCCTCACCATGGAAAAAAGAATGAAGAAGTTTATCCTACCTAGCCCCAGTAGGGGAAGGGAAGATGGAGGAGCCTGGGAGAGTGCCCACCCACTGCCCCATCCTTAAACACAAAGCAAGGGGATGAAGAGGACCCTCCCTCTGAAATACAGCACCAACCTCACCACGGAGGCAGAAGGACGGTGAGTGGGATTATTTCCCTCTGAAGGAGAGAGTGAACGGAGCACATACCGTCAGTGGCTGTGGCACCCTCCCTACCGGGGTTTGGATGCAGCCTCAGCACCAGGAGTGGGGGAAGGGAGAAGGAAGGACAGGACTGTGCTGTCGACATCTCCCTGGACCCCCAGTGCCCCGGCAGAGGCGTTCCTCTCTGTCACTAGCCCAGGGCAGGGGGATTCGGAAGAAATCTGGCATGAGATCCAAGGAAAGCTATTTCTTCTTTCGTTCTTGGGAGCAGCGTGGGCAAAACCTAAAAACCGGCAAAGAGCAGGGCAAGCAAAAGTAAGTGAAGCCTGCGCTCTCCCACTCAGCCTTGGGACAGCCCGACTAGCTCCTGCCACAGCTGCCACTTACCATTTCCCCCGAGGCTTGGTGGTCAGCCCCACACAGGCGAAGTGGAACCACTCGATGGAACACTGGAAAAGGAAGATGGAACACAGCAGTCAGGGGCCTGCGCTGGAGGGGAGAGGAGCCAGCTGCAGACTCCTGAGAGGGGCCCCTTTACTCTAGCCTTTTGGAGACTTCCTGCAAGTCCCCAGGCAACCCAGTCCAACCACCATCCTATCCTGCACTCCCTCTCTCCAGCTGAATGAAGTGCCTGCTCCTTTTATTCATGCCCTCGTGCCCCTCGGAGCTCCTCCCCCAACCGAGGCAAAGGGTTCTCACATCTGGGTTGTCACAGCCAATCATCTCTCCATAGGAGACCTGGTGACAAAGGCAATATGTGGGTTCGTTGGGATCCACAGGCATATCCAACACATCAGAGGGATGGACACTGCCAAAGGTCACTGAGGGCATCCCATACTCAGGACTTCTGCATGCCAAGAGGAAGACAAATGTCACCTGCAGGAAGGGAAGCTACCACCTGAGCTCGGAGGTGGCAGGAGATTGTGGTGAGGCAAATGACATACGGCTTCTTCTCCATCCAGCAGACACCCAAGTGACAGAGTGACTGGCACAGAAGACAGGGGAGTGGCAAGGGCAGTGCTGCTGGGAGGTGGGCGTCCTCTGATGTACTCACGTGCGCACAAGTTTTAACTTCTTCTGGGCAGCCTTGGGGGCTTCTTCATCTGAGTTTTTCCCTTTGGAACGGGCCCGGGCAGCTTTTTTCTCCTTTTGAGTCCGGCCTTCTAGGAAGAAAGGGTAAGCCGGAAGGCAAAGACAAAAAGATGGTTAAGTCCTCTTTGCTCCTGTTCCAGGTGACACTGGTCCCTCAGAGCTGGCGTTGGCCCCACCCCCCTCCTCACTCTTTTTGCCTTTGCTGGAAGAGCTGTCATAGTCACTTGACTCGACCTGCTTCTCCTTCAGGTCAGCCTCAAAGCGGGCCAGGTCTGTGTCCAGTCGCCGGATGTGTTTGTCCACCTGTGCGGAGGAAGACGGGAGAGGTACAAGGCTGTTTCCAATGAAAGAAACAGCTAAGGCAGACGATGACTCTTCCAGACCCCAAACAGATCCCAACACAGCTGAAGGAGGGTCTAAGAGCCTGAGGATTGGACGGGAGATAGGTGGGAAGCCGTGGACAGGGCCATACCATCTCATAGGTCTGCATGGCAAGCTGCACCTTGTCGTCACCAAATTCCTTGCATTTGCCATAGGCCTCCTGGATCTGTCTGAGAAGGGCCAGTTTTTCCTCGGAGCTCAGGCTGCGGGCGCTACTCATATATTCAGTGGCCAACTTGTCAATTTCAGCCTTCAGGTCTACAACAGAGACAGAGGCCTGGGTCACAATGGCCCCTGGTGGCTAGATGAAACATACTTCTTCCTCTTGTTCCTTGGACCTTTTCCATCGGCCATCAAGACCTTCCAACTGAAATGTACTGAACGTTCACAGGTACTGTGCCTTGTATTCGGGAAATGCAACACTGAAATTATTTGGGCCTTTTCTGGTATGTTTTGAGACAGTGTCAGTATGTAGCTCAGGCTGGCCTTGAACTTGGGATATCCTCTTGCCTCTGATTCCCTAGCACTGAGATTACAAACATGTGCCACTGGGCCTGGCTGAGACTGTCTTAAAGTGCCTTCAAGGTGCAGACAACATGGCTGCCAGAGTTGCAAATGAAGCTACCAGAAGGCACTGTGGGACTCCCAGCCGTGTGCATGCTAGCAGGAGGTGCACTTCTGATGACAGTCCAAGACGCTTCTTGGCAGGGCTTGCTTGCTGCTTGCCTCATGAGTTGGGTTCCAAAGGCCACCTTGTTTCTTGTCTTAACCGCATCCCCCAACCTGACTGCTGCAAACCAGGCTGAGTCACTTACTGGTGCTGTGGCCTCCAGGTCTCTCTCTCTCTGAGATAAGGGTCGTGCCCAGGTCGGCCTCGAATTTATGATCCTCCTGCCTAAGCCACCATAGCGCTGGGTCTGAAATTTTAACATTAGGTCCTAATTCCTCCAAGGAATGCTGCTTCTGCATCCTTACTGTCCATCCTACTTTTTTCTTACTGTTTTTTGAGTCCAAGTCTCCTCCTGTAGCTCAAGATGTCTAGAACATACTATGTAGTCCAGGCTGGCCTAAAACAGAAGCAAATCCTCCTGCCTCAGCCTCCTGAATGTTGAGATTACAGGTGTGAGCCACCATATCCAGCTTGCTCATCTTCCTTTGCTCATCAATTGCAACTTGCTTACAATTCTTGTCATTTTTTTTTCTGTTTGTTCATTTTAGATATTGCTCGAAACATCTTAATACTAGACAGAGGGCTGTCGATGTCCCGGAACACTGACCTGAAGATGTCTACTCCCTGACATTAGTCAGGACTCATATAAATATCAACGGGAAGAGGCAAAAGACTGCAGCACAGTGGACCACCAGACAATGGGGAGCATCCAGGAGCATGCTATGCTCATACTTCACTGCCTCCCAGGCCTTTAGAAGACGTGGGAAAAGCACACAATTCCATAATCTCCAGCTGGTCTCTGAGCATGGACTCAAGGTTAGAATTTCATTACAGAGAAATCCAGCTGATTCTGACCATCTGGCAGGCAGCTGTCTGTGGCAGTTAGGTAATATTCACTTTCATGAAGAAACTTAGCCAGAGTTAACTTAAGACATGGCTTCGCATATCCTAGCCCGTTACCTCTTTGAACATGGCTACACAGAACGGAATGTGAGACTTACATATCCTTCAGTAGGTATCGGGGCACCTTCAACTCAACCTTAAAACTGGTGCAGACCAACCTGAGCATTGCGGTGGAGCCTTCCTGAGGCTCCAAATGGACACCTCAGTGTAGCCAAATCTGCTCCATGTCCAAGGCCTGAGATAATATCTAATGCATGAGTGAAAGAATACAGTATAGAGCTCTTGATGGTAAGTGATGCCTTCTGTTTTCTTTCTCTTGCTTGTATTATTATTGGTTTTTTTATTATTAATTATTCATTTAGAGAAAAGGTCTCTCAGGTCTCATGTAGCCCAGGTATACCTTAAACTGGGAATGTACCTGAGGATGACCTTAAAAAAAAAATTTTTCCCCCCTACAACAGGGTCTCACTATGTAGTCCTAGCTGGCCTGAAACTGGAATTCAGTATGGAGACCAGGCTGGTCACGAACTCACAAAGATCCATCTGCTGTGCTACTATGCCTGGCCCTTCTTTCTTTTTAAGAGCTTCTCAGCAAAGTTCCTGTCAACCAATATGAACTGTAGTCTAACACCCTGTGTATTTTATGTTAACATAAACAACGAGGTATAACTTGTGGTTATCATGCAGACGTAACAAACAAAAATGGCAGCCATGTCTAGGGTTGGTGTCTTGAATTTCTGAGGAAGGTACAAAAAAGGTAGCTCTGAACCTTATTTGCTTATTTTGTGTGCATGATTTGTATGTGTGTGGATGAATATGTAGAATCACTTCCAGGTGGTGGTCAGAGGACCAACTTCCTAGAGGGTCTCTCCTTCTACCGTGTGGGTCCTGGGGATAGAATCTGAGTTGTCAGGCTCGGCAGCCAACACCTTTCCCCACTGAGCTGTCTTGCCAGCTCAGCAGGTCTAACTTCTCGAGGCATTGTCTCAGTACTCCATTTGATGTGGAAAAGTAGAAATGAGGATGACCATTATCTTCTTGTAAGAACTCCATGAAAGACAGGCTGGAGAGGTGGCTCAGTGATTAAGAGAACTTGCTGCTCTTGCAGAGGACCTGGGTTCAGATCGCAGCACCCACATGGTGGCTCAGAACCATCCTTAACTCCAGTTCCAGATATCCAATACTGTCTTCTGACCTCTTTGTGCATCAGGCACACACATGATGCAGACATACATACAGGCAAAACACTCATACACACACCCCAACACACACAATATAAGTCACAGTCCTCCAGATTATACCAGATGTATGTTAACAGAAAGTAGGAAAATAAATGATGATCAACAAGACCCTGTTATTCTATACGTACCCTCTGTCCTTTGGTCTAGGTCCCTCATGAGCTGAAAGTTTCTCTGTAATTCAAACGGGAGGTTTTCAATACCTGGGAAGACAGGGAAATAGAGTTACTGGATTATACACAAGTCTTGGCAAGTGGCTCTACCACTGAGCTACATCCTTGGCCCTAGAGCTCCTTTTAAAATGAAGTTCAAGCTGGAAGCAGCAGGAGGCAGAAGAATCAGGAGCTCAAGTCAACCTCAGCCACATAGGGAATTTGAAGCCAGCTTGGCTTACATAAGATATTGTTTTGTTTTGTTTTGTTTGAGACAGCCCTAGCTGTCCTGGAACTCACTCTGTAGACCAGGCTGGCCTCAAACTCACAGAGATCCACCTACCTCTGCCACCCGAGTGCTGGGATTAAAGGCGTGTGCCATCATGCCTGGCTAAGGATGCTGTTTAAAAGGAAAAACAAAATAGAACAAACAAACAAACAAACAGACAAAAGTAAAGTGCAGGGGCTGGAGGGATGCTCAGTGGATAAGAGCACTGGCTGTTCTTCCAGAGGACCAGAGTTTGGTTTGCACTTCCCATGTTGAGTGGCTTACAAGGGCCTAAACTCCAGGTCTGGCGGGAATACAGTGCTTCTGGGCTGCAAGAGGACTTGTACTCGTGCATAAACACACAGACACCATCCACACAGAGGCAGAATTAAAAATTAATTTAAAAAATCATTTTCTTAAAACGTGTCACTCAACATTAACAAATGAAGTGCAGTTCAGTTTCCCCTCATTTGAAAGTGGATTTTTTTTTTTTTTTTCTGATAACAGGGTCTCTGTAGCCTAGGCTGGCCTCAAACTTGTTACGTAGCAAAGGATGAGCAAAAATGAATTTCTGATTCTTGTATATCTACCTCCCATGTGTTGAGACCTAATAGTCCTGTGTCTATATGCCAAGTTTATGCAGTGGTGGGGATCAGACCTAGGGTCTCCTGCATGGTAGGTAGGCACTCTTAACATGCCAGCCCTGAAATGATGGATTTATCTGTGAAAGATTCATTTGCATTTTCTCAAAAGAGAAGCCTCGCCTATCTGTGTCACCGTCCCATCCCCTTCCTCTTTGGTGACATTCTACAAACCAGTTTTCCCACTGTTTTCAGTTTCCGCCACCATCTTCTTGGCCCTCACTTCAAAGTCCGACTCCAGCTCCTTCTGGACTCCTCATGCTGGCTGCCAGCTGCCAGTGACTCCGTATGCTTACGTTCTGCACTTCCCACCCTGCTTCTCTCACTCCGCCATGCCATCTCTCTGCTCTGCTCTGGCCTGGTGAGTACCTCACACTCACCAGCAGCTTCCCAAGAGCTCTGTCTTCCTCCTCCCACCCCCACCTTACCCACTCACCTACTCCATTTCTGCTCGTTCTTCAAAGTTCAGCCCAGAGCCTGACTTCCCCAGACTCTGATAGGCTGTCAAGGTTGTCTAGCTAATGCTTTTAGTAGTTATCTAACCATAACTAAATAATTAACTAGTTACTCTGTGTCTGTCTCCCTAACCTTCCAGGACAGATACATGGCTGTATCAATTTTAAATTTTCCTCCTGTTTAGAACTGCCATGTATACAGAAAGTGCCCAGTGAATACTTGAATAAAATGCATTATTAGCTAAGCCTCCCCATAGAAGCAAAATTTCTTCCTACAATTTAATTTCCCCCCTTCGGTGATGGAGACTGAACCTCAGATCCAGGGGCTCGCACCTGCTAGGCAAGTGCTCTACTGTCACCTTTTTTTTTTTTTTTTTTTGAGACGGAGTCTCATTATGTAGCCCTGGCTGGCCTAGATCTCACTATATAGATCAACAGGTCTCAAATTCAGAGATCGTCCTAAATTCTGGGAACAAAGGTATGTGCCACCACACCCACGCAAACTTTTAAAGTGTTTCTAAGAAGCCAACTCAAACTTTAAAAATGTTTCTACTCCACCAGGCACGGTGGCACATGTTTACAATCTTAGCACCCGGGAGGTGGAAAGAGGACTTAGAGTTCAAGGTCACCCTCAGCTGTGTATCAAACTCGAGGTCAACCTGGGCTACATTAGACACTGTCTTAAAAACAAAAAAACCAAAAAGTTGCTTCTATTGTTTGAACTTCTCAAATCTGCGGACACCAGTTCACTGTGTTTACTTTAAATCACATCACCAAAATCAAATGATCCATCTTTTGTCTTCCTCTAAAGAAAAGTCTGAAGCAGGTGGTACTACCTTCTCCATCAAGTGACTTACTTCCTCCTAGTATTGCAAATACTAAATTATAGCTCTTCTGGTAACTTCAACACTGATGTCTTATCCTTTAAAGGCTGTTTTCTTGAGATTTTGTCCATCTTACTTTCTCACTTTCTTTTCCTTAAAGAATCTCACTGTCACAGACTTTATGTCTATGTCTAAGGCAAAAATAAATATATTGCTATGACTCCTGAATCTCCTACACCGCTGTCGCTATAGTTTATCTTATTTTCCAAGCAGAAGAATTCACCTTGATTTTTTTCCTTCTCTCTTAATCACGACATCATCCAATCAATCTTGTCACATTTAATATCTAAAAATTTCTGTCATTCTCTAAGATCAGGTTTGCATCTCTGAATTGGACTGCTATCATAAACTGACCATTTACTTTTCCTTTAATAAAATCAATACTTTATATTAAGACGCAAACATCTTAGTTTGGCGTTTAATCTACTTCCAGACTACTTCTCATTTCCCAGTCTCTCAACACACACCCACACACACTTCACTGTATGAGAACTGGATTTTGCTCACGAAGTAAAGCGTTCCAGTTTAACAACTCAAGTGGTCGTCCCACTCCATCCACCTAGCCCCTCTGGGGACATAAATGACTAAAGGAGACTAGATCAAATATTTGCAGCTACTCCAAATGGCAGTGATAACGACCCTGTGCAATTTAGGAGAGAAAAATATACCCCGAGGCCAGGGAACCTAAAGGAGAGAGTCAGGAAATACCTTCCCTGCTCCCCGTAACCCTTCAAAACACAACCCCGACCCCACGGGGCAGCCCCTTCCCTCGTCCACAACATGAGCGAGGCCTGTATTGCCACTGCCCCGCCCCCTCCTCCTTCACCCTCGAATAAATCCTCCCGCGGAACCCTTTCCCAACTGTGGGCTTCAGGCCACCAGGACCTAGGGGCATAGATTCTGTCAACCCGGACCCTCCACACCACTCTATGACCCATG